>JAECUM010052284.1:0-13362 GCA_016617855.1 Megalonaias nervosa | reverse complement strand
TATATGCAGTATGATGGGGGGGTCACGTGACATTGCGGGCGCCCATGCCAACAGCACGAACATCACTGAACATTCAAAGACAAAGAGAAATACGCCGTTCACAAAAGATATATAACTATGTACCTCCAGTTAACAAGCTAACAAGATATTGAGGATGCTGATGTATTAAATTTAAGACAAATTTAGAAATCCGTACGATGAAAGAATGTTACTGTTAATGACCGATACAAATAGGTTTTTATATTTATGTTGAAATCGATAACGCTTACAGCGACATGAAAGAAAATATCACGATTTTGACATAGGTGATTCCTCTAACAGTACACAATACAGGAAAACACAAAGATACTGTGAGTTTTCAAAGCTGAACTAAACGGCATTCCAATAGAGCTGAATTAGTTATGATTCAGTAATCATATTCGTGTGATTGGCCATGAGGTAAAGATTTCATTGAAGAGAAACCGGTGATTGATTTAAATTTTTCTCTCTCGTTATTCATAATTGTGTGCTAGACGTGTTCGGAATTAAGTTTAGGCCTACGATGTACGTCAACGGCTGTCAATTTCCTCCTAGATCTTCTTTTCGGCGTTTACCGACGTTTTTTTAAAGAGTGATTCTTTGGGAAATTGCTCCGTTCATGACACATTTTCCTCTTCAATAAAGAAATATATGAAACGCACTTTTCAGCGCCTTATTTATGAAATTTGTGCGATTTTGTTTTTGTATATGTAGGATATAAGGTTGAAAATCACGAGTTTTAGTGATTTCACTCGTCGCGTGGAAGGGTTTGCTGTGACTTTAGAGGGGATAATCATGCCAATCGTTTTAATGATTCGGTTTCTCCATTCTCTGGGGCGTTTAAAATGTACATCCGTTGATGTGTCGTAATAGAATTAAGAATTAAAATTACGTTGTATCTTTGAGTAGCACAAGTGTTACAACGTAGTTGAACGTAGCTATATGAAAACGCAATTGAACTATCAGAACATATTGCAGAGATCGATGATAACGTCACGTAAATGTGTTATGCATATCACGTGATACGCAAAAGTAAGTGTATGACAAAGAGTGCCCATTCATATTAACAGAAAAATATGCATCATTTGTAGATGAGCTAAAAGTAACTTTAAAAATATCTTTGTTATAAAATTGTGAATTGTAGGTCATCCTTCAACAATCGTGTAGGTGTAAATAAAGGCAAAAAGGAAGGGAATAAAGAAAAGCTGACAATCAAAAGCATCTAAGGAATCAATAGGTGGCTGTCCAGTTGATGGTAAAAAATAATATACATATTTCCAACAATGATTACAATTTATCCACATATACATATACGTTAGATGAATTGTAGTGTCTTTTTTATAATGTGATGGAGGACAAATTTCAATTTGCAGCTGAATGCCAGTGTTACATGAAATATACATTCGAGTATATGCCTAACTATAACAGGAAGTATTCAAATATGGCATACGTTATTGATCTACTTTCAAGTTATGATCAATATATTAGATGAAATTTAAGCAATATAATTTTAGACCCTTGAACTTCAAAATGAATTTTCGACGTCTGAATTTAATAAACATTTCGTAAAAGGACACAGTCTCAACCAGCCTCAACCAAATACTATACAGAATGATAATTAGACATTTTTCATTGGTTGCTTTTACTTCTTAAGTTGCCATTAATGTGCCAACCTATTACTTTTCTTTCAGCGAGATTGTTTTTATTTTGTGTGTGTGTGTGTGTGTGTGTGTGTGTGTGTGTGTGTGTGTGTGTTATTTGCCAGTTTGTTTGTTATTTAGCTCTTTTTATAGCAATTAGCATAGATTTAAGAATCATAATGATTTCGATTTTAATGTATTCGTCGACAGTTTAGATTTGATTCGTACGGTTGCATGTTTAGTTGTCGTTCTAAATACTCATCTGTATTGTGTCTACCATTCCTTTATGTTAGTATTTATTTTGTACATTTGTATTGTGTCTACCATTCCTTTATGTTGGTATTTATTTTGTACATTTGTATTGTGTCTACCATTCCTTTATGTTGGTATTTATTTTGTACATTTGTATTGTGTCTACCATTCCTTTATGTTGGTATTTATTTTGTACATTTGTATTGTGTCTACCATTTCTTTATGTTGGTATTTATTTTGTACATTTGTATTGTGTCTACCATTTCTTTATGTTGGTATTTATTTTGTACATTTGTATTGTGTCTACCATTGCTTTATGTTGGTATTTATTTTGTACATTTGTATTGTGTCTACCATTGCTTTATGTTGGTATTTATTTTGTACATTTGTATTGTGTCTACCATTTCTTTATGTTGGTATTTATTTTGTACATTTGTATTGTGTCTACTATTCCTTTATGTTGGTATTTATTTTGTACATTTATATTGTGTCTACCATTGCTTTATGTTGGTATATATTTTGTACATATTTTGTACATTTATAGTTTGCAAGCGTCTAATATGCAAGAGGGATTCTTTATGGTATTAAAACAAAAATTCTCGAAGATCGTGTGTGTCTTCATCATTTAGCTCAGATCTTGTAGACTGTGTTTTGGCGGTTAGCAGTAATAGACTGGTGTTGCGACGTTACAGAAAATAAACTGAATTTTGTTCCAGGCTATACTTGGGAATATTTGTCTCACAACCATAAAGAGTCTATTCAAGATAAAAACATTTCTGCGTTGAATTAGATTCTATTTAAATCTTCTCCACAGTGTTCGCTCTAAACAGCATTGTAAAAGAGAGATTACTATTATTTTAAATGAAGACTGTTGTAGAAAGTCATATTAAAATATATTTTGATTTAAATGAAAAAACTAAATTTCGATATTGCGCTGAAAAAGTAAGTTCGTCTTTACTCAAATATTTTCAAAACAGCAAAAGGCGCCATTTAATGATTCACATTTGCAACCAAAGATAAAAAGAGCCTAAATTTATCCTAGTATTTGACCCATAAAAGAGTTTGCCTTTTTCCCCCCTAAAATCGTGTTCGTAAACGAGCCAATCATGTACCTTTGCTGGAAGATTTAATTGTTAAATAGTATCAAAAGTTTTAGTTTTAGAACCATAAATTTGCTGGGGTTTCAATTATGTAATCTATCTTCTTAAGGTTTCCGACACACTTATTACTAGTCAAGAATACCCCTCTTAAATATCAATAAATATGTCCTCTGCAAAGATAAAATCTATTGTAATATGTTTCTTGACAGACTCACCTGTGATTAATTAATTAAGTTCAATCCTTTAACCCGTATAATTTAATGGTAGACCCATAAACCCTTTCAAAGCCTCGAATTAGTTGACGCACCCTACGGAAGTGAACAGTTTCATTGAAGAGTATCTGTTTTCAATGATTGCTTGTTATTGTTTACCGTCGAACACTAACAATTTTCTGAACCAGACAACAATTTTTCAGACGAGAAAGCGTTAGTCAAACGAAACGAAATGACGCTTAAACATGCTCATCGATGTCTAATTGCAGTTACTTCTCGGACTGAAGGTATCGTATAACTTGGGACTAGATCGATGCTTATGGGTATTTATTTATTTATTTATTTATTTATTTATTTATTTATTTATGTATCAGAGCCATTGAAAGAGATTTCAGTTTCATTAAAGCAACTTGCCATCAGAAGAATCTAAACGTGTTTACAAGCTCTGCATGGTTTGTAAAAGAAGAAAACTATATTTTTTATTGGATCTAAATGTTGTACATCTTCCTAGGCCTTTGAACGTAATTACCAAAGATGTGCATGGTGTCAAATAGTTTGTAAATGATGCGAATTACTACAGAAATGCAGGGTTCGCACAGTTTGTAAATAATGCGAAATTACTACAAAATTGAATGATGTCTCACAGTTTATATTGAATGACTACAGAAGTGCAGGGTGTCTTACAAATTATATATAATGCGAATTGCTGCAGAAATGCTGGGATTCGCACAGATTGTAAATAATGCGAAATGCCACAGAAGTTCAGGTTGTCTCACAGATTGTAAATAATGCGAATTACTATAGAAGTGCAAGGTGCCTCACAGATTGGAACTGAAATTTCGTCCAGCATCATGGAGAAAATGTCTTGTTTTGTTATGGGTTTATTTTCCCCAAACAATTAGGTCCTACCATCACTCTTCCTTCCATTACATCGCTCTACATTCCTCTGTGTTTTTAAACTCCTTTCAAAAGAAGATAATTCGAGAGCTTTAAAGGAATATTGCTACAATAGCCAAATTTTAACGAAAAATCGATATTGGATACATTGATCTCATTTCTTAAAGAAGTGTGGCAATGTTTAAATGATGTGTGTGTGTGTGGGTGTGTGTGTGTGTGTGTGTGTGTGTGTATTTTTAACGTAACTTTAACAGTGTGTCAGTTTATAGCAATGTCTAGCACTGGGGCATCATGCCGCAGACATGTAGCATGATGTTCCATCCAGTTACATTATCCTGACACCAGGCCGACCAGTCTTAACACTAACATCTTAATGCTGAGAGCCTTGCGAGGCAGTTGTTAGTACCAGTTTTATGTCTTTGGAATGACTCGGCCGTGGTTCAAACCTGTGACCTCCTGCATCCAAGGCGGACGCTCTAACAACTAGGCTACCGGGACAGTTTTAAATGATGTAAGTATAAGCAAATGCAATGCAAAATTAAGTTTGCATCTTTTCACTACGTTATCTAGGCGCCACGACATCTTTTCATTGCTAAATGTTTTTACACATCATTATTAAAATCATTTATGGACAGCTTTAATTAAACCGCACATATTGTATTTTTGTTGTTGGTAGTGTTTTTTCGTTTTTTCTTCCCCGTGATTAGAAGTAGGAGTAAGAAGCGATCCTTTATTTTAAATACAAGAGGGTGCAGCGCCATCTATGCTACTATCGTTTTAGAGGAAACTTGTTTTTGAAGGAAATGCATTTATGTGCTTAGAAACCTAGCGCATACTTAAGAATGTCTTATGCAGACAATTATGCGTGTCGGCATATTTAAACAAAATCAATTAAAACATGCTTAGGGAAATATAGCGAAATCAATGATCAGTAATATTTCATTTGTGTTTCACATCTGCATCTATTTTTATATTGGACTTTCCTACTTTCTCAGCTTGTTTTTCTAAGTTTGCACGGTGATCGATCTTTTGAATGCAAACAAAAGATAAAATGATTCTCAGTTAATCTGTTTAATTTACCTTCATCTCGTTTTCAATGACAGTGTTCATTCATTCAGCAAAGAAACGTGGCAGGAAAAAATTAAAACAGACTGTTATCTTTTTATTGCGTAACGAAAGTATGTGGACGCCAGTCTTGACAATCATAATATAATATAATATTTGAACTGCATATTTCAGCACCCTTTGAACAAAAAGAGATGCCAATGACATTAAATTATATTTTCTCCAGAATATAAATATTATAACTTTAGAAATTGTGACATTTCGTGTTTACTTTCTCTAAATAAATAAATAAATAAATAAATAAATAAATAAATAAATAAACAATATCTGCGTACCGAAAGCTTGTTTTCAGTTCCAGCTAATAAGATAACAAAATAACATTTCCGAGTATTCGCACAACTCTCCTTACCGCTTGTAGCCCCTTCTTAGGTTGCAACATAATGCAAGAAACATTGAATCACATATCTGGTTCAAACAAAATAGTTATGAATTTAATTAAAACCATTGGCAAAAAATATCAATTTCACATTAGTTTTTGGAGACAAGTACAACGAAATCCTACTGTGGACTTCCAAATATCATTTCTTGCCTTTACTATCCTTTATGGACATTTTCTCGATATTCATTTTTGATCCATCAGTTTATATGAGCTAACTGGGGCGTGCGAAAGTGGCCTTTATAAATAATATTAAAAATGGATATACATTTCATTAGTTTATACAGGAGCAGAACATCAATCTGATTAAAATCAGATATCCACTGTCCTACATGAAGATCTGCCAATAACCGCTTAGGGGTTATGTTCTGGTCACCTATGTTATTACCATAATAGCTAATTTTATCAGCCAGTCAGATGACTGAGTAGTATAGCTAAAGACCATCAATGTGTGCCAAACGATTCACCTTCAAATTTCTGAAAGCTACATTTCCATTGGCTAATTCAACTTGAACATTACCTCTAAGCGGTCACGTAGACAGTGGAGATCTGATTTTAATCAGAACATCAACTGCAAAATAATTTTGCTTGTACATTTAATGTATAACAAAGCTACAAAGGACGATTACAAGACCAAAAGAAAATGTCATTACTTTACTTTATTCGAACAATTTCGAAAACACTTGATATCAACTTCCGTTCTTTTGTACCAAAATGTTAAAATGTTAAAACTGCACATATTTTGTTTCAATTTTTTTATTTTTAAAATACTACTTAAGAACAAATGTTTTAAGTAACCAACAGTTCGATAAAATACTATATCTGTGATAAAAAGTTCCATTTGACAGTTGTCGACGTCCCTTATTTTCAACTGCTGACTTGCTTACGTCATCAATTCGATTTCTTGGTCGCAGTTGTATCACTTATGTACATATCTATAGCACATATCGTGAATGTGTAATGGAAGTGTTTATCAGTACCATAATGTGTAATACAAGTGTATATCAACACTATCAGTACCATAATGTGTAGTACAAGTGTATATCAACACTATCAGTACCATAATGTGTAGTACAAGTGTATATCAACACTATCAGTACCATACTGTGTAATACAAGTGTATATCAACACTATCAGTACCATAATGTGTAGTACAAGTGTATATCAACACTATCAGTACCATAATGTGTAGTACAAGTGTATATCAACACTATCAGTACCATAATGTGTCATACAAGTGTATATCAATACTAGCAGTACTAAAATGTGTAATACAAGTGTATATCAATACTATCAGTACCATAATGTGTAGTACAAGTGTATATCAACACTATCAGTACCATAATGTGTAGTACAAGTGTATATCAATACTATCAGTACCATAATGTGTAGTACAAGTGTATATCAACACTATCAGTACCATAATGTGTAGTACAAGTGTATATCAACACTATCAGTACCATACTGTGTAGTACAAGTGTATATCAACACTATCAGTACTAGAATGTGTAGTACAAGTGTATATCAACACTATCAGTACCACTATATGTAGTACAAGGGTATATCAACACTATCAGTACCATACTGTGTAATGAAAAGGTATATCTGTACTATAATGTGTAATACAAGGGTGTATCAGTATCATAATGCGTAATACAATGGTATATCAGTACCATAATGTGTAATACAAGGGTATATCAGTACCATAATGTGGAATACAAAGGTATATCAGTACCATAATGTGTAATACAACGGTATATCAGTACCATAATGTGTAATACAAGGGTATATCAGTACCATAATGATTAATACAATAGTATATCAGTACCATACTGTGTAATACAAGCCTATATCAACGCTATCAGTACCATACTGTGTAATACAAGGATATATCAGTACCATACAGTGTAATACAAGAGTATATCAGTACCATAATGTATAATACAAGGGTATATCAGTACCATAATGTGCAATACAAAGGTATATCAAAAAACATCTTCTCAGCACTTGAAATGATAATTTTGCCATGGCTTTTGTGTGGAAAATACTGACAATGTTCGCAAGCAGCATGAATTTCAATGCGCAGCGTTTTTAATATAATTTGACTTCTGATCTATGTCATTGGGTACAAATTAATCATCTTCACGCCAAACAAATGTGAAGTTACATACTAACAATATGCTCTGTCTGCCCATAGTTTAATGTGTTTTTCGATGCCAAGTTTTCGATTATACATGCTATCTCACATTTCATTTTATCCCATCCGCTTTATGTTCCAGGTTAAATTCAAGTACTTTTATTTATTTGGTAAAGTAGTCGGATGATCTTTGCAATCTAGGTTGTATAGTGCTTTTTTTTATTTTTTTTATTTTTTTTCCCTGACATTATTCAGCACGTGCAAGGAAAATTTACGTCATGCTAAAATAATTTCACTGAAGATGCTCACATAAGACTCGTGTACTTGTTGACCCACAGAAACCATCTGCATCTCTTCTTCAGTCACTTATTCAGGTCTTTATTGTGAGTAAATTGCATATACAATTAGATAACATTATAGACAAGAAATAAAGATAGGACGGGTTTAGTTAAGTATACAGAACTCTTAAAAAACGATTAAGGATAATTAACGTTTAAGTCAGAGGACGAAAGAAACCTTTAGAAATGTTTAAAGCAAGGAATTCTGGGAAAGATATCATTTAATTTTTGATATTATTTACCTTACGTGATGGAAACTTGCATATTTATCGAACAAGCCACAGAGTGAAATCGCTCAACTCTGAAACACTTGAAACCAAGAAAATGTGTTCCGAATATGAAATATAAAGAAGTTACAGTGAAACCTCTCTATACCGACATCCTTGAGACCAAAACTTGACGTGTTCCAGATATGCAATATAAAGAAGTTATAGAGTGAAACCTCTCTACTCCGACATATATAAACAAGAAGGATTTTATTTACCATACCAAATATGGAAAATGTGCCAGTAAATTAACTAAACAGATTAAAAGTTTGTGTCCTTAACAAAAAATCGTACAGCATAACTTCCTTACATATTATGGACCATATAAATATATTCCACATCACTGAAATAATAATAACTACTACTACTACTACTGCTGCTGCTGCTACTACTACTACTACTACTATTACTACTGCTACTACTACTACTACTACTACTACTACTACTACTACTACTACTACTACTAATAATAATAATAATAATAATAATAATAATAATAATAACAATAATAATAAAAACGTTACAATAGAAGATTATTTAAACTTCCCCGTAATTGAAATTTATGCCAATTCATAAAAATTAAACAAATCTTTTTCATTTCTTTAAATAACAAGATTTCTTGTCATAAAATGGCAGAGTTAAAAATATTGATGTAACAATTAAAGACATGTTTATGAAAATAATTTTCTTTGAACGATTTCCGTGTAAACTACAAAATAAATTTAACAACTTTACATTAATGTTTGGCACTAAATTTTGTTAAAGTTCAAAATTCCTATGAAGTGTTAAAGGCGAAAGTCAGCATGAATAGTTTATAAAGGTCATTAAATTAATATGTTTGTAAAGATCATTAAATTGATATGTTTGTAAAGGCCATCAAATTGATGTTGGTAAAGATCTTTAAATTGATATATTTGTAGAAATCATTCAATTGATTTGTTTGTAAATGCCAATAAACTGATATGTTTGTAGAAATCATTAATTTATATGTTTGTAAAGGCCATTATATTTATTTTTGTAAAGGCCATCATAATTATATGTTTAATATTGATCTTCACTTCTTAGTTTCTTGAAAAAGCAAATCAAAAACTTTATAAAAAAAAGGTATCCCCAGAAGTTAATAAGACCCAGCAGTCTGTGCAATCCAGATAAATATGGTGTTTTACATTCATATAAAAAGGAAAGTAAATTAGTTACCTGCTAAGCATTTAATGGTTGAAAGTTATGGCAGAATGGATATTTGGTAAAATCAGGGAAAAAATAAAAATTTAGACAATATGTAAAACCATAAAGAAAGACAAATTACGGGTCTCTATGGAGAAACTGGACGATATTCGTGCATGATTTCATTTTTACGAAAGATGAAACTGGAATTATTGGCTAAATTGCGTTGTTCAGTTCAGTCCCCCTTTTGTTTGTAATTACGGGTTCATTTTCTTCTTGAATGTTCTCAAGTTATCCACTAGTCTATTAGTGAACACGAATGTGTTTTTACTATAATGTGCTGTAAATGATTGGATGTGCACGCATTTTCAGTGTAAATAGTCTAGGGGAGCAGCTGTATTTAATTTGCCCTGTTTAAGCTTGCACCACCCCCACCCCCCCTGGCTGCTGAGTTGGGCATACGGTCTATTATTTGTGTTACGTAAAACTGAAAGCTACGTGGCATTGCGGTAATGTAAAGTTGTAAATAAAAAAATTTAACGTCATGAACAAAACATCCGTTTATCTAACTTGAACAGGGGCTGAAAGATATCGTATATGATCTGTGCTCATAATGATGAGCACCAAATGAGGCAGCTGTTAGTAGCAGTTCTATGTCTTTTGTATAACTCGGCCGGGGTTGAACCCACGACCTCCAGCATCCGAGGCAGACGCTCTAACCACTTATGCCACCGGAGCGGTCAGTTTATGGAACAAAATAAGAGACTATTGAACCTCAGACTAATGGTCTTGAATAATCCCCTCATGTACACGGGGTGTACATAAATAAAAGACAGCCAGAAATTTAAACGTATAAATTCAAGAATGTGTCCGTTGAAATCTTTATTAAAACAGCCGAAAATGTTCGAAAAGGCATCTCACCGCTCCGGTGGCCTAGTGGTTAGAGCGTCCGCCTCGGATGCGGGAGGTCACGGGTTCGAACCCCGGCCGAGTCATACCAAAGACTTATAAAAATCGTACTAACAGCAGCCTCGCTTGGTTAGAGGTTAGTGTTAGGACTGGTCGGCCTGGTGTCAGGATAACGTGACTGGGTGGGGACATCATGCTGTATGTCTGCGGCATGATGCCCCAGTGCTAGAAATCACTATAAACTGTCATATTGCAGACATCGTAGCGATGATGATGATGATAATGATGATGAACGAGAACAAATTAACAGGTAAAAAGGTGTGGAAAATGTGCATGAGTTACATCTATCCGAGTCCTCAACTAAGTAGACAAGCCGTACAAGTGTAAATGTACAAGGGATTAATATCCATTACCTGTTATATGTATAGTTCTTCTGATTCTTACCAGTGAGTATATTGTACTTTCGAATAAGTCATAATATTAAAATATTCCAATATTTGTAAAAATAATTTATAATTTTATTTTATTTTCAACGTGTACCAAAAATAACACCCAAAATATGTAATGAATTCCACCTTTTTATATTGTTGAATGACATAAATTAAACATCTCCCCTAAATCTACAGTATGCTACATTACATTCCTTCTTCCTCTTGCAATTCATGTTTGGCATACATTTACATACCATTTGTCTTTTCTTTCATATAGCATAATTTATCATTTGTGAAGTATTTTACAAAATTAAAATTTTTGAAATACAAATATTTTGCGACACCCCCCACCCCACCCCAGCCCCCAACAAAATCTAACAAAATCTAGGTAGGAGTGCTGTGTTTGCAGATGCTAACAGATTTACATGTATGAATTCAGTCGTAAATTGATTACAATTATCAAAAATAATTACAAATCTACATATATAGCTGATGCCACATTAGGGACAATCGTGTTCAGTACACTTTGATCGTATTGTTTGTTTGTTTTTTTTTTGTTTTTTGTTCTTTTTTGTAATTTCGCATTGCTATGATAAAGATATAAAATATTACCATAGCAAAATCACAGATGACTGTTAGGCCAGGATTGAAATTTCTTATATAATAAAGTCGAAGTAAGTATCCCTTTTCCTTAATATTGTTTTTCGCGCTTTTAATTACATGCTTTCCCTTAAATGGAGTCTCAAATGTAAATTTAAGATACAACGACAAAGAATATTGCTTAAAATATTGAATAGATTTTATTTATAGCTGATCTTTCACTGATGTTAAATCTGATACTAAACTTTGACAATGGAATGATTATTTGTAAATGTTTTCAACGCAACTTATTTTAAACTCATAGTCAGGTCCGTAGAGAGCGATCACGGGACCTGGGGTTAGAAAAACCAGGGCCTCACCTAGTTCTTGTTCAAACAAAATTTTTCTTTTATAAAATTAAAAAGTGTTGTTCGGCACGGGCCCCCTTACAGGCCCGAGCCCGGGCCCCGGGGATATATCCCCGGTTGCCTCCCTCTTGTCGGCCCTGCCCATAGTGTCACAGAAATCTTGCTGCTACTGGCCAAACATGAGGTTTTCATTCGCATTATAATTATCGTTGTAGGCCGAACAAGGAAAATTGTTCTTCCGGAAAGGTCTAAAGCTTCTGTTTGATGTTTTGACATTTATTCTAGAAAGGAAACTACGATGTGTATCTATGATTTACACAATGACAAGTGGCACCACTGCTTCGAAACTAAAGCTTGCCGAGAAGATCTGAAGGCCAGAGGTTATCGGCAAGCCAATTCCTCGGTGCAAGTGAACCTCGCAAATGTACCTCTCTTTTGATCCGCAAGTTGCGCCCTGTTTTTAACTTGACCCAACTTCCGCCTATATGGAGCAAATAATAGTTTAGTTTCGCCTAAAAAATGTCTGAAAAATTAACTTAAGTAATATTTAGGGAGCAGGTGTGACGTTTAGTGCACGATATTTTGGTGGGTATTTCTTTAATTGCAATATTTCGACATGCAAAATTTGGTAGAAGTGACAGTGTCAAAGGAAACAAAAATTTTAATTTACATGAAATTATAAAACAAAATCCCATCCCTGAAATTAGTCCGTTAGTCCTCTAGAGGTTCAGAAGATCACAGCCGTTCTAATCTAATATATTTGTAAATGTCTCTAGAATGATGCGGTATGCGTGGACATTGAAACACTTCAAGAGGCGGGAATGATTGCTATCTAATTTATACTTTTTTTGTTTCAATTTGAGCGGTAGGCAAAACAATGTCCCTGATGCTTTTTTTGCGGAAAGGAAAAGTGGATATAATGATCAGTTGTTTTACATACAGAATGAACTTTTGAGTTGCGAATAAAGATCAAAGTAATTTGCTTGCCCGAGAACGGACCATCTACAGGACAAATGTTACGACTTGACGATTTTCGAGAGCATATCGAGAAAATTTCGTACGGGTGTTTTATGTTACTAAATATGACAGTCCTATTTTTGGAACGAACTTTTATGTCAGTATTTGGGAAGCGATGATAGGGTTCGAGAGAAACTGATATCGAATAGTGACAATTTAGTTCCATGGGGTGAAAACCCTCAAAATGATCGTGAAGATACTAATTGTAGCTCTTGTTGACTCTTTGTAATGAACCAGAAACTTCACAGCTACAAAGCCAATAATATAACTTCCATCCATTTCAAGCCCCATATTGATACCACTTTTTTAAAATAAAAAACAATAGGTTGAACAAACGTTATAAATATTTAGTACTCTAGATGCTTGAACTACAGAAAGTACAGGTCAGTTTAAGACAGGCTACATTTTCTAAATATAACATAACGTATGTGAGAGATGCATGTTGGTCATTTCAAACGCATATAATGGACGTTAATAAATTCCTAAAATATGGGAACATAATATTCAATTACACACGCACACACACACACACA
>JAECUM010052283.1:0-25266 GCA_016617855.1 Megalonaias nervosa | reverse complement strand
ATATATATATATATATATATACACACACACTGAAATAAATACGTGGAGGAAAATAAACTGTCTGATTTCTCACCAATTTATAGCCCAACAACAAAGAAGGGATATTATTTAAAGAAAACTGCATAAGTCTTTTTAGCTTTAAAAAATAACAATTAAATACATATAAAATTCAGAAATGATAGTAATTCTGTTTAAAAGATTTAAAAAATCTGTACATTTCAAAGTGAGAAAATATCATCTGAAAACTATGTATGCACACCGCACCAGCCCCTTCCTACCCTTATATATTTGGTAATCATATGAAGTGGTAGAGATAGAGGTATACAACAAAATGTCGTTATCTAAATATAGATATAAAGACAGAAAAAGAACACGTAACTTATGATACCTTCTTCCATCTTTTGCTACGTTCATTAAGCATGGCTTGTCGAAGCCAACTGTTAGCTGCATCGTGAAGCTCGGTTAGATTTCTAAAATTCCAGACCATTCGACTGGCCATATTTAATCCTTATTATTATTTGGTCTTCATCCTCTAATAAATGAACTTAACTCTCTGTCCTTGGCTATTCCGATAAACATTTTTCCACACAAATAGGGCATACACTCTCGTTGTTATTTTGATGCGAGCAACACAAAACTATATCGGGTTCTGCAACATCACAAATCTTCTGTATTTGAGACAATTTGTTTTTGGCAATTAAATAATAATGCTTAATCACGCTGAATATATTAAATAATCCACTTATTCACCTCAGTAATATTCCGTTCCTCTTTTCGCTTTTAAGCGACCGATAACCAGTTTGCTTTAAACACGATCAATAATAAATCTCAAATATAAGTAATACTTCATGCAGTATTACGAATCATATTTCGCTTGTCTATTCAATACGCATTCATACATGCAATAATAGTGGGATTTCCTCAGCATGTTCGTCCCAACAACACGCTGTGAATGGAATGGAATGTCGGTCTAAGGAGTCAAACGTATAGTAAGAGCTTGCTGTATTTATTGGTCGCTATTAATTCCATGTATTATCAGTCAGTACATTAGTGATAAGTTTCGATAGGAAAATAAATGTATAGTTTGATCACTTTCCATTTCTCGTATAGCTGTGATTTTTAAGGGCGGAAATGTAAATCAACCACTTGGTATCAATATGGCCACCATAGCTGAACTGAGTTTATTAGCTTTTGTACTAAAGATTCCAAAACTTACTATGAATATTTCTCCATCAAACATAGATGTATGATATCTGAGTGTCTATTTTGTTACACATGTGTGCATGATATGTTTTATATAACATCCGTGTGTCTATTTTGTCACACATGTGTACATGATATGTTTTATACGACATCTGTATGTCTATTTTGTTACACGTGTGTGCATGATATGCTTATAAGACATATGTGTGTCTATTTTGTTACACATGTGTGCATGCTTTGTTTTATATGATATCTTAGTACTTATCTGTCGCACACAGTTGCATGATGTTTTATACGACATCTGACGGCATATTTTGTCACATGCTGTTTTATCTTATATGCAAACGACGTATGTAATTTGTCGAGGTGTTTATACGTATGTATACCTGTAAAATTAGTAGTATCTGCATGAGCATGTACGTGCTTATTAGAGTAAACTATTGAATTGATATTAGTCTCGCAATGCCGAATTACCAAATAGGCAGAGTAGGCACCGGCCTATGGGCCCCACACCTTTTAGGGGTCCCGCGACACCGGATCAATGTAATATTGAATTGATTTGATATTGAAAGTATTAGGAGATAATTTGCGGGGGCGAGATTTCGACTGCCTAGGGGTCTCCACAGGGTTTAATCCGGCACTGTAGTCTGGTAGTGTGTGGGATTCAATAAGATCTAAAGTTTTAAAGATTTAATTGCTTATTGGTGCACTTGTTATGAAAAGTTTGCGACCTCGTAGGAACTGTAAGATTTTTGTTTGTTTTGCAACGTTTTAAAAAATGAATATGTAATCTGAATAATACGAAGAAAGCCAACGATTTTAATTTGAAACGAAAAAACACTTTCAATTTGATTTTGACTTGATCTGACTGGACGTCAGTTTTGAAAACACAAAAATCTCTACTTGATTCTATCAAGTTTACAAGGCTGTCATCCTGAACATTATATGGAAACGTCGAACAAACACAGGAATAATTTCTTAATTTCAGAAGGATGACTACACCATATTTGTATATTTCCTTTTATATCTAAATATTATGACTTAGTTTTCTGTATAAATTTGAAATGTGCCAAAATAATACAAGAGGTTGCTGTCAATCACTCAGATCAGTATTACAGCCATTCTCTGTTGCGTTGGATATTAGACCGAGTCATGACAATGTATTACAGCCATTCTCTGTTGCCTTGGATATTAGACCGAGTCATGACAACGTATTACAGCCATTCTCTGTTGCCTTGGATATTAGACCGAGTCATCACAATGTATTACAGCCATTCTCTGTTGCCTTGGATATTAGACCGAGTCATCACAATGTATTACAGCCATTCTCTGTTGCCTTGGATATTAGACCGAGTCATGACAATGTATTACAGCCATTCTCTGTTGCCTTGGATATTAGACCGAGTCATCGAAAATGCCCATAACAATATAAACAAAAACATAAAAAACAATGATGTAACACAGACGGCAAGTATATATACCTTTAAGTCTGGAACAAGAATTTATTGTGCACTTGTCATGTACACAATAACAAGAATCTATACCATATACAAAGATTCAATCAGTACAAATTAATATATATCCTTAGATATAAACACGCACGTCAACATACATATTTGTACATTAATATATACACACACAGTAATATACAGCACAGTATTTATGTATATTAATTTTTACATCAAGTAACCTATGTCATACACCAGGATGTGTTTGTTCAAGAATATGTGTATACTTAAATACGAGCTTTTTCGGGACATGACATAAAAGTGTAATCAATATATAAGCAGTATTCAAAATCCCTTTCTTGGTAGCATCAAAAGAACATTATGCATGAAATGGGATAGACAATAATGCATGTATTAAACAACGAAATGGAGATGAGAATGGACAAAAAGTAATAGCGACGGTAATAATAATAATAATAATAATAATAATATAAAAGCGTTTAATATTACTAAATTTGATTACTTCCCCATGGATATAATTTCCCAAATTTATACCCTCTTGAGATTTCGAGGAATTTAATAATTTAATAATGCAATAAATGAACATACCCAAAATAAGAGTTTGTATGCTTGTTTCTTACCGGCAAATAACAACGGCAATCTAATCTAATGCGATAAATAGTAAATAGAGTTGTCCAATTTAATCCCACTTCGGTTCGTGTTCGGACCCCGAATGTAACTTTAGGCTTTTAGGCTTAGTATTGGTATTCACTTCCGAGTTTCCACGAAAACTTAGTTATTACAAGCAAGAATTTAAAAGGAATGCATATTCTTTCACATTATCTCTTAAATCTCAATAACCAATCGTTATCATAGACTCATAAGTCATGTAGAGGGACACACGTAAATTAACATTAGCTCGCAAGTTTATATTGTGGGCCCCGCTGGGGACAAGAGGAAATTCTATGTTAAAATTGTCCATAGGTTTGCGTTGTGGGCCTGTCTGGGGACAATAGGAAATTATAATGAGCTTTCATCTTGTCGCCAGACTGCCCTACAAATTTAGGGACAGATGGGCCTGTTTGGGGACAAGGGGAATGGTAATATTAAAATTGTTAGATACAATCCAACACACGGCATACACGATATAGTGACCGCTTTTTGATTACATAAAGAATACACACTATCCAGCAAGCGATTTCTGATTCAAATCCATCACACACCCTACTATCCAACGAAAAGGGTATGCGTGTGTATGTTTGTCTGTTTGGATTTTTAAAGCAGCTTTAACAATTTGAGTCATATCGCTACGATGTCTGCAGTGTGGTAGTTTATATTGATGTCTAGCACTGGGGCATCATGCCACAGACATGTAGCATGATGTCCCACACATTCACAATATCCTGACACCAGACCGACCAGTCCTAACACTAACCTCTTGATGCTGAGTGCCAAACGAGGTAGCTGTTAGTACCATTCTTATAAGTCTTTGATATGACTCGGCAGAGGTTCGATCCGGCGAAACCCCCCCCCCCCATTAGAGACAAACGCTCTAACCACTTAGGCCACCGGAGTGGTCCGAAAAGGGTATGTGTTATATACACACATGTTATGCTTGCATACATACAAAATATATTATTACACAAGAGAGGGTAGGACGCAAAAGAAGGGGACGGGAGAGAAATGAAATAGACAAACACTCTCACACAAACATACTATACTATCACACAAGCATAGGAAGTGTTAATAAACACTGTCACACATAAGAGAGAAGGGGTAAAGGGTTTCAGTTATGAAAATGACATACATAAAACAAATACACGAACACACAAACCTTTGACAATGATTAGTATGCCTAGACACTTGTTTTTAACTGCAGCAGCAGTCGATGAAACAGTAGAAGATGTCGTGAATGACAGAGAAGATTAGGTTCCTTTAAAAATGGTTTCCATTTTTTAAAAATCAAATTAGAGTACACAGGTATTAAATTAGGTTTGGCAGAAATCACAATGAATGTAGAATAAATAGAAGTGGCATGAGAAACTGTCACCGAGCGAGGTGGTTCTCTGGGTCACATGTGCGTTCTCGTTACTTTAAATTTGATTTTTAAAAAAGTATGTGGTATATGAAATCATACCTTGTAGTAATTGACATGCTATTTAAAAAAAAATGTTACTTACTCGCGCATTTGTTTCGCTGCTGATGACATATGGTACACGAATCAGTTTGGCAGGAGGTTGAAGTTCGATTGATGTCATATTGAATACTGGTAGAAATAAGTGAAAGGTGTTTTTAAAGAGATTTTAGCAGAGAGACGGCACAAAAATGACGTGTAAATGACAGGATCTCCTTCTTGGCACCAACTGTGAAACAAATCGGTGAGAAATCTCCAATAATCAGGAGCGGTAAGTTTTAAATCGATGAGTAAATACACATGGAGATTTTCCATGGCATCGTCATACGCATAATTCAACCAAGGCCTTCCTGTTGGGAAAGCACTTGAACTTAAGGTTTGTCTCTTGGACATTTAAACAATACCACATAATGGGCATGGAGACTGATGGTACGATATGTTTTTATTTGTTGAGAAAATGTTGAGTAATGTAAATAGTACAGACATTATGATGAAGTCCTTTTCGTACAAACCAAAGTTTCATTTCTTCGTCTTTTCCTAACATGTCATCGAAGATATCAAGATGTGTCTGACTAAAGTCAAACACGATCCCATTGTCTTCAGGAGGAATGGCTTCTATAAATGAAATGGATTCTACTTGACATTCTTTGAACAGTGTGTATAATGATTGCCACTCTTTGTAACACCACACGATACATTGTGGAGGACAATCAAACAATTGTGATTTGTGTCTAATTTCTCCTTGAATGTCATTTCGTCCTCATGCTGTTTTATCCGTACAATACTACTACTACTGCTACTGCTGCTTTCGTGGGTTTGTCATATTTCTTCCTCTAAGTTGGTTTTTCATTTTCTTCTACCACTGTTTCTAACGTTGTCTCTAATTCCATTTTCACTTCTGGGTTTTCTTTCACTGACTCTAAGTAAAATTCTGTACAGGACTTTGACATAAAGATCCACTACTTGTGTCCAGCATTTAAACCAAGACTTTTCCATTCACGTACATTATCCTGTTGCGAATCTGTTGGTGTGCATCACAAACCATACATTCTTCTTGGTAAGCATGAAGCTAGGATGTAGAGTGACAATTTTTTGTCTTTAGAGTAGTACTGGTCAACAATTTTAATATCCAAATTACGTCATCATTTTTTTCTAGTAAAGCTGAAAGGTGGTGCTGCATCGCTTTCGTTAGTAGAGTGGCAAGGTACAAAAACGGCATCGCTTTCGATGGTACAGGAGCGGCAAGGTCGTACTGCATTGCTGATGTCGCAGGAATGGACTCACTCTGGTCTCAAGGCACAGCATCTCACTGAACTTGGAGCCAGCAGTGGACCCCTCACTTTACTGCTGTGTCGACTTCTTCATTTGTCAAAGTGTGTTGTATTCAAATTTGAACTTGTAGTCCATAGTTAACCCCTCACTCTGTTGCTGTGTTGCATTATTCATCTTCTAGGTCGGCGGCTGTATTCTCAATGAAGAGTTTGCCTTTAAAAAAAATTTTATACTTGAGATGTGCGTGTCTGAATGATAAAGTGTTTTTGTCTGGCAGTCGCTCTTCTTTCTGGTAGGCGATTTGATACATTGTTTCCAAAGGCAGACTGACGTTATTTTGATTTTGTGTCGTTCCAACGTTTTTACGTGAAAGTATTGGTCTTGTCTGGGCTGTAGAGCTTCTTTCGAGACATCGAAGCCAAACTACATGACCTGAACGATAGTTCGATTTCAGTCCTTTAACGTTACACTTGGTATAAATTTCTCCATGTCGGTCTCTGTATTGGTAATATTAGCAAAAATCTGAGTACAATAAAGGACTCGATCTCCTAAAGTTTCTAAGATATCATACAATTTTAAACGCGCATTTGCGGTCACTAACGCTATAATGATGACGTTTCAAACTCGTCGAGGGTGCAAACTCTGCCAGTTCTTCGTAATTCAGAGAGAGTGAGAAAATCTTCGAGTTCTTATAATTCAGTGAGATTATTGTAGGATACAGATTCAAGAATGAACCTGTGTATTATAATCATAATCTTGTACTGTAGTTCTGATGAAATGATTTAACATCTAACGAAGCAACTTCACGTGCGCGCATGCGTAACGTATATTATCACATTTGTATAGTGTACTACATGGCTTTAGTCACTATAGTTTGTGTTGTTTTAGCTAAATTTGGATATGTAGTAGTAGAACTCTGTGGAGTTTCGTATAATCCGTACGCTGCAGTCAGCAGAGACGTTAGCTCGAAGGCAAATGCTGGTTTTCTCGCGGTGAGGGACCAAAGCTTCGGAACCAACAGCGAATAACGAACTCGATGGATCCTTCGGCAGATTAGGAGGTGCGGACCATGCGTGATGGCTCCTTGCCCATTCGGCGTGAGCTATAGAACCGGAAATACTTTGTGATCTTCAACTGTTCGCCATGAATTACATGTGTACCGTTGTTAAATAATTATTCAGTATCACTCTCTATGAGTGAAAATCTTTGATAACCGTTGGTGACATAATAATACCTTATTCGTAGCTATGTAAATCATATACTTCGATACCCTTGGTGACAGATGAACCATTGTTCATTTCTAAATTCTACATATTGATCATTGATGTCATAGATTATATTTTAATCATGTTTGTTTATAAGTTCCATATGTTGATACTTGTTTGATTACTCATTTAAGTTACATGTTCTGATTAGTGTCAGTTAGTATGGATATCATTTCCTTATATCAGTTATTTAACTCTGTGTGCATCATTCGTTTCAATCCATTGACTTTATGCGCACGAGATTGGTATTAGATTCATTCATCGTTCAATTACATTATAGATAAACATATCATTCACGAAACTGCTTACAGTGTTTTCTCTAAAATCTAACCCTAACCCGGCTTTATCCTGTTACGCCTCGAAAGGAAAGAGACAAAGATATGCAACTGTGATTAAAGAGAAACAGATGAGATCAAAGCGTTTTCATCTGCATTAATAAAAGATTCTCCACTTTGTAAATTAAATTTTGAAAGTGTATTGCCTGCTGGCTTGGGCAATGAAGTTGGCAACCTCACTCGATTACCGATCGACAACGAACTCTAGGCCAAAAGACCCAATATGAGGGACATAATCTTGATGATTCTGTCTGAGCCAGTGCGAAATATCCCAACAGGTGAGGAAATTCATTCATACCTACGCTAAGTTCTGAGAATGGATGAGATCCGTCTTTTCTAGGTTGATCAGTTAGATCCAGACGAGAGTAGTTTAGGATGTCAATTGAGCGACAAGATGAGAAATCCTATGTTAAATGTGTTTTCCTCCATCTTTGTGGGACTCTGGAGTCAAGATGGGAAATTCCATCCTAAATCAGGTTTTTTGCCCCTATTTTTGTGGGGCTCTGGGGACAGGTGGAAATAATATTTAAAAAGAATGTCCATAGGATTAACATTACGGTATACTTGAGCGTCAAGATGGAAAATCCTTTGTTAAGTCAGATGTTTGCCGCCCTGTAGATTTATAGCATCAAGATGGGAAATCCTATATTATAAATATCCTGAGTGTACCATGCGAGGGTTTGCCTTGGGCCTAATGGCAATTTAACATTCGAATGGCACTCTGAATCCAAACGGAAATGTAACATGGTGGAAGATCTCTGTAATCAAACAGGAATGTAACTCGGAGATGAACCTCTAGCCTTTAGCGAGAATGAACATTATGCCACAGGTTTAACATACGTGGGACTCTCTAGCCTCTAGCCTGTAACGGGTAACATAATGTTAAAAAAAACAACAAAAAAAAAAATAAAATAAAAAAAAAAAAACATCCATAGGTTTAACACGCACTTTGACTGACCAACACAGAGCGACCTACTATCCATTACACTCCACTCAATACTATAAATATCAATACCCCTACACTTACTATGCTACACCCCTGTTAGACTGACCAGCAGTCACAGTTACTTATGAACACTAGGCAGAGATAGAATGTGAAAGAAAAGGTATAAAACAATACAATTTTAAAATTCCTTGTAAGCAAAATGAACCTCCGTATTCCCTTAGCTCCCTATTATCCCTTTATAAACAAAGTAAACCATCACCCAACCCTAACATACCCGTTTTAAACAAAACGTACCCTTCCATTTCCATAATCATAAACCCTGCAACCCTATTAAGTGAGAGGGAGGTGGGTGGGTTTGGGGTTGACACATTTAATGATTTCAGACTACAGGTTAAAGTAAACACTATTTCTTCATGATACAACAAAATCAATTTCTTCATTTGAGTTGCACACAATACACACATGCATCCATTCATTAGAGTTAGCGAATTTTGTTCAGCCTTAAAAAACGTGCTGCACATCATTCTCACATGCCTCTTATCATCATACCGAGAGTCCATATACTATGGGAAATTAAATATAGGATAGCAAAAAAGTAAATATGTTGTTGCCAAATATAGTACATAGATAGAAGTTTATGTAATGTATAATGGAAACAATTTAATCCATTTACCGGTCAATGGGTGCATCTCAAAATATTTAGTCCTCTATTTTTTATTCCCCCACCGGTAGGCTGGTTCTCTGGCTTTGAAATAATTAGTGGTCCGATACCTAAACCGAACATCAAATTCATACATTTTCGTAAATTGACCACCTTTGACAACAAGTTTACAATACACTAATATGGGCGGTATTCTAAACACATACAATGATAATAACTGACACTTGTGTAATGCTGAGAGCTGATAAAAATGAATGTTGCATTGCAAGAAATCCTCACATATTTATACATTATAGATGCAGATAACTGAATTACTTACAAGAATTGTAATAGTTGGTCTCATGTTTTTCGTAATTCCATTTGTGTCTGTCATACTCGTTTCCATGCATGAAATATACACCACTCTTTCTTAATTCCATTTGTGTCTGTGATACACGTGTGCCTACATGAAATATTCACTAATGGGCATTATGTAATAAGAAGTATAAAATTACACAACTTCCTGTTTTCATCAATTTCTAGTGCAATAATGATATTTTGGATGCCTAAAATTTTCTTAATTAGACTTTTTGTTTTCTTAAATGATATATTATGGAATATTTTGGCAGCTGAGAGGTTCAGTTTGCTTTGCATCATTTGTCAGTTGAGAAATATATGAATGAAGAGGATTGCAATCTAAGGACAAAATAGATGTGGCCAGACTGTCAGCTGATACTACTGCTTGATGCAATGAAATAATATAAACAGTGCAAACTATAATTCCAACAGTACAAAATGGGTACTACAGTCACACTCAAATAATAAAATACAGTCATATTGCAGTTTATCACGTAGTCGTTACAGTTTTCCCATAGTATGTGCAGTTTCATATTTTTTATGTCACAACGTGTTACATGTCACGTTATGTAATTCTAGTTTAAACTATATTTATTTGAGAAACTTTGACAAATGCAATTACAAACATATGATGGGGGGGGGAGGGGTCAGTAGAAAGCATAAACTTATTAGTATTGTTTTCCCAACAGTAACAAAAAATAAATACAATAAATATAACATCAGTGATCTCGATGCCGGTACAAACGGTTAATCAGAAAATATGCATACAAAGCATAAAAATTAATAAGAACTAATTAATTGCGTTTCTAAAGGTTATGAGTTCAGTCAATTAATTAAATCTCTTGGTCATCCTAATAAATATAATTTTGCACATTTAAAATATTTGTGTGTAATTTTCTAAGTTAAGATACGGTTGCCAAATAATGATGTTGCAATCGTAAGGGCAAATGGAAGTGTGTATAGGATTGGATTGAATACTGAGAACAGACTAGAATAATGTGTTTTGCATTCTCAATTTCATCGCAGAGAAATACTAATTATTAAACACATGGTTCGTCTATAAATCGTAATTTAAACTACTACAATTTGTTCTTAGCCTAGCATGCATGATCTGAGACAATCTATCACCTGGCGTAGTTGTAACGTGAAGTGGGGTTCTTTTTTTTTTTATTTTTTTATTTTTTTATCGCGGTTCAAATGGCAGTGCCGGATTAAACCCTGTGGAGGCCCCTAGGCAGTCGAAATCTCGCCCCCCCCCCTCCCCCCGGCAAATTATCTCCTAATACTTTCAAGATCAAATCAATATTATTTTGATCTGTTGTCGCGGGGCCCCTAAAAGGCGTGAGGCCCATAGACCGGTGCCTACTCTGTCTATTTGGTAATCCGGCACTGTCAAATAGGCTTTACAATTGTGTATTGATGGGTTGTTTCTTATTTCAGTGTTTAAAATTGTGTATTGATGGGTTGTTTCTTAATTCAATGGGTAACAAGTTCCATATTCGAATTGTAGATTATAGAAATGAATTTCAGAGCAAGGTCGTTGTACACATTTGAGGTCGAAAATCGAATGGAGTAGGTCTCACGTTTTATAAATAAAGCTCGAATCAAGCTAGTCCGTGGTAAATTTCAATAAATGAAGCAGTTTATGCTTGTAACGGCAAAAGTTTAGACTTTCCCAGCTAGATGCATGGAACAGTGTGAAGGATATCCACGTTTAGTTTCACCCGTTATTATTCTCATTGCCTCAGTATTTATATTTTTCTAGGAATTGTTTATCATGCATCGTACAATTGTCCCAAATGTGATCGGCGAAGTAAAAAATTGGAACAATATAAAATTTGTACATTTTTTCCAATCGGTCTAGTTTGAATTTGAGGCTTTTAAACAATTTAATTTCTCCCAGGCTTTGTCAAAAATGTATTAATTTATGCGTGCCAAGTGGCATCACTAATATAAGGTCCAAACGCTTGTGCAGAGTAACCTCTTTCAGGCTTGTTTCGGCCATGCATAATATAGAATGGTGGTTCTGGTTCCGTTTTCGTGATATTAGCATTGATTCAGTCTTATCTGGATTAAATGTACCTAGCCAACGTCTGGACCAGTCATCTATCATTTAAATATCGCTGTCTAAGATTTCACCAGCTGTCATCGGATTGTCAAATAATAAGGGTCCCAAAATGGACCACCGTGGGACTCCAGCATTAATGCATCTAACATTTAAGGAAAATAAAAATGCAAAATACGGGTGCCAGCTTAAAAACTTCCGACCGACGGTCCAGGGGAGGTAACCTACTCATTCTAATACCTTGGCACAGAAATTAAGTTAGAAATTACGCAGTCTAAAAAGCACTGTTCAACATAACTTACGATCAATGATAAATGTTATATTCTATGTGATAAATAGGTAAAACATTCATAAATTTCATGTCAGGTCCAGGGATATGAATACATGCACGAAAGATTTGTCAAAGTCTGGGATGAAATAAGAAAAGTGAATTTTGTTGCGATGTGATACAGAAAATAGTATTGGCATTTTAATGTAATATATGGAATAACACTGCGAATTTAGGAATTAGGAAAACACCTTTCCACCCTGCATTTCAGTCCTATTACATTTAGATAGATAGATAATATAACTAAAAATTACAAGGCCATTAATGTGGAGACCAAACGAAGCTCTGCCCTATGGTCAATCTCATACATGTCAGGAAGCATTTAACTGTTGCATATAGTGCAAATATACGTGTTCAAATGCATATTAGTGATAAAAAACATGGTCAACACGGAGTCTATTAGAACTTGAACTTCAACTTCAGATGAATGTAAATAATGTGACAATTTATACGATAGTAGCAGCTACTGAGCAGTTGTCAAGCTTTATGAGACTTATTTTCCATAATTAATTGCATTTTAATTTTGCCTGCTGTAAATTACTCTAGAAATTATTCATTGTTTTGTAATTTCTCATAAATCAACTCATGACACATATGACAATGCAGAAATGCACACAGTTATCATGGGGAGACACACTAATCAAAACCCTATAGGGATTGGAGCACTAATTAATTTCCTATGGAACATGAAATTAATCTTTTCATTTAACTGGCTTACATACCACACATGCTTCCATTCTTTAAAGTTATAGAATTTATTTTCAGTCCTGAAAAACAAGTGCTTTGCATTTTCTTGTGCCTCTTGCTGCTAAACAGGGGACTCCCTGGTCTGCACCTAATAACATGACATCGCACCTAGAGTCTATATGCTGTTTCGTTAGTGGGAAATTAAATGCAGTATATAAAAATAAAAGCAAATATTTTGTTGGCAACTATAGAACAGAGATACAAATTTATTAAATGGAAAATGGAAAAAAGTCCATTAACAAGTCAATGGGTGCATCTCAAAATATTTCGGACTCTATTTTTTTATTCTTCCACCAGTACACTGTTCTCTGACTGTAAAATATTTAGTGGTCCGATATCTGAAAAGGACCGTTGGAGAGAGAGAAGCATATTTGGGTTACGTGGATACAATCTTAATACTGTATTTCTTCTATTTTCCCGTCTTAAAATCAATTCTCATACTATAAGGCTGCTTACTGTCCGCAAAATATATTTCAAAATAAACTCAGTGTTAAGTCAGGCAAATTTTAATTCATCAGTTGCTTTTTTGTTACAAGCGTTGCGATCTTTGCCCAGACTTAACCTCGGCTTTACCGAATGTTGCATATTTGCTAACGTAGATTTAGGACACTGATAAATGCAATCCTAAAACAATTAATTGTTTCTATTATAGACAAAACAAAAAAATAATAACAATAATAACATCAAACCAAAATAGTGAGTGAGAAAGAAAATTTTGTGTCGAGAGAAATCATGTTCAAAACAAGTCAATGCACGTTCTGATGGTATTTTTGTATGACTATTTGTAAAACTCTAACCTGCAGTGTCATATGTTGCTGTTCTTCCATTTTCACAGATTCAAAATATCAGTCAAATATATGAAAACAACCTAAAATATGTCACTGCACTTTTTGTGCGTCGCACTGATGTCAAGCAGTGGCACACACCCATTAGCATCATTTCTCGATACGATCCAAGCACGCGGAACATGAACAGTACCTAAATATGAATTATAAAATAAATTTCAACAAAAGCAATGGAACATGATATATGGGTCACAGATACCTCATTTATAAGTACTTATAAAATGCACCCCCCCACACACACACACGCACACTTTAAGTTTCATAGTTCTATGTAAAAGAAGTTAAAGCGGACCGGTTTAACACGTGTGGGCATGTATAGGATCAAATGTTTAAAACTACAACTACTATCCAACACTCATTTATCTACTATCCAACGCCTAGATACCTATTACACAACACCCAATTAACTACTATCCAAAACGCCGTTCCGAGTTTCTATTACCCAGTTATCTACTATCAAACACCCAGATTATGCCGTCAACACTCGTTTGGAGCGACCATCACCCAGCTGTTTTCTATCCAATACCCTACATTTACTATTCAACACACCGTTCATAGTGACCAACATCCAATCATCTACTGACCGCACAGGGTAGGATGTAAAATAGAGAGTTTAAATCCCATGTAAACAAAAACATCCTCCTTATTCCCTACAACCTCCATGCTATTCCCCTTTAAACAAAACTATCATGTCTACCATCTCTTCCCATGCTAAATTGGCATTATATCCCAGACAGATCCACGCATGTTAAACCTATGGACATTTTCAACTTAGGATTTCCCGTCTTGACTCTATAGACCTACAATATGGTGGCAAAAGCCTGATTTAGCATAAACTTTCCCACCTTCGATCCATATAAAGTTACTCCTATGGACATTATAACATTGGATTTCTCCTTGCGTGGGGAATCACAAACAATGGCGACATAAGACTTGTTTTAATAAATGATTTCCTATTCTGACGCCTGAGTGCCTCAGAGATGATGGGAAAATACGATGCAGTAAAGGATTTCCATCTTGTCGCTCAAGTGACGAAGTTCACTACTGACGATTCAACGTCACTCAGCAGAGGGACAGATCATTCAGAAGCGAATCGAAGTGTAGAAAGGGGAATGAACAAAATCTCCAGCTGCCTGGTAGCCTCTTGGTCCAGAGAAACCTTCTGATTAAGCTCTCAGACCATTGCTGATTGTGGAAGCAACAGAAGGTCTGAACTAGAATGGGCCCCAAAAAGTCTCTCCAAACCAAAGAGAATAACAGTGTCCTCAACTCCCGAAGGGGAAGGAGGCGGTCAATCTTGTTTACCGCCTTATCAAAAGTCCAGATTTCCATCTCCTTACTCATCATCACTTACCATCATCATCATCATCAATCCCTTAACCCAAGAGGTCGTTGGGGCACCACATTTGACTTTACAACCAATTCTCTCCATCTTTCCCTGTTCTCTACTGCCCTTTGGGAATCTCCAAATCCCATGCCTGTCCACTCCTTAATGTTGTCTTCCCACCTCTTTTTCTGTCTGCCTCTTCTTCTGCTCCCTCGCACTGTGCCTTGCAAAATTGTTTTTGCCAGTCCAGATGATCTTAAGACATGACCGTACCACTTCAGTTTGAGCATTTTTACAGTGGTCAAGCGGTCTTCATAGGATCCGATGGCTCTTTGGACCCTGTTGTGGACTTCTTTGTTAGTTACATGGTCAATGTATGAGATGCCCAAGATCTTGCGGTAGCATCTCATTCTGAAGGTTTGAATCCTTCTTTGCAGATCTGATGTGAGCGTTCATGTTTCACAAGCATACAGAAAGATGGATATGACAATCGAGCGCATCAGCCTTATTTTCGAACCAAAAACAATGTTGGTATCTTTCCATATTGGTCTCACCCTTGTTATTGCTGCTGTTGTCTGGGCAATCCTGCAAAGTAGTTCTGGTTTGGAGCCCTCATCTGTGATAATTGATCCCAAGTACTTGAAGCTTGTGACTTTCCAGCTTCTGTCCACTGACCTTTATTTCTGCACCGATGCCATTGGTGTTCTTTGTCATCAGTTTGGTTTTTTTCGGCGCTAATCTCCATACAGTATGCTGTGGAGGTTGTGTCGAGGCGCTCAACCAAGTCAGCCAGTTCTTTTTCATCTCCTGCTAAACCATCAATATCATCTGCGAAGTGTGTCCTCAAATATCATAGGGGTTAAAAAGGGAACAATGATCTGATCCCTTTCCCTAAATGGGACAGCCAAGCCCTACTTCCTATCCCCATAGTGATTAAATAATACCATTAATAAAGTGTGTGTGTGTGTGTGTGTGTGTGTGTGTGTGTGTGAGAGAGAGAGAGAGAGAGAGAGAGAGAGAGAGTTATCAGTCCGATCCCTGTCCACCGACCGCCAACCATAATACAGTGTTGGGTTGCTTTAAGTCTGTTGGCCGGCAGCTGGTGACCGACGATCGATCCCGGTACCCGCTGACTGATCAACCGGTGTCCAGTGACCTACGGCCGATGCCCAGTCACCGGCCTAAGACCGGTTTTTCGATGATAACCTGATGGAAACTATGTTTTCGGGGAACCGAGTCCGCATCAATACCTCTTAGAGCGAAAGCGCTGCTCTTTCAAACCTTTCAAAAGGCGCGATTTGCTCTTACTGGGAACCGGCACATTCCGTCCCTTAGGAGGAGCAGAGGATATTTGAAATTTCTGAAAATTATCTTTGGTTTGTTACAGTCTCAATAGTCTTCGAAGAGTATCTGTTGTTTTGCTGATTTTTTCCTAAGTAAAATTAGTGGAAGAAAATTGGGATGAAACGGTATCTATTTGATGTTAATACGACATACACTATATCACATTTCGTTGGGTGCACAAAGTTCTTCAATGATTGTATTTAACATTAACTGATACATAAATTTAACTTCAGTAGAGTTACGAGTCATGTTATAAAAGGGTTCACGGGTCGGTAACTGCCAGTTGATATTAATATAATATCCAGAGAATAAAAACCGTTGACCTTCTATGGCCCTTCTATATCCACATAAAATAGATATGTTCTCCTTCTTAAGAACTAAATATACAACGAAACCCAACAAGCATACGAAAATTATACAAATCTTGATAGGTTTACTGACTTGCATATTTGCACATACACATCAAACGCTTTACCTTCTGTATTTGTATTCGGTTTTATCTTGCTATATAAAATTTCAAAGATACCGGACTCCTGTAAAGTCCACAAATCCGACATTTTACTTTGAAGATACAATGTTATCATTCCATATAATTTTGCATATCGAATCTGAAATACTGTGTGTTGAATGTCCAAACATATAATTTTAAAAACGTATTTGTTTGACGTTTAAAAGTGAAGAGAATATGGCATATTAGTCGCTGAATCGAAACTCTAGCCCCGGCTCAAGAGGAGACATTTCAAATTCGGATTTGACGAACCGTACCTCACCCCCACCCCACCCTAAAACAACAGAAAAAAAAGACAAAACAAAAGGCTCAAACAAAACAAACAAGTATGAATATACTCGCTTATAAGTCTATGTCAACTTCAAACTGCACAGCCCATCGCATAATGCACCGGCAGATCTGTGTCTGTGCAATCTTTTTTAGGAGTAATCAGTAGAACAAACAACATGGACCCTGATCTGTTGTTTTTTGTTTTTTGACTCGGACTTATAAGCGAGTAAAAAGATGTAATTACAAGCCAAAAATTGCAGTTACATGTCTTTCTGTAATGAATAGAGGGTACACAGTTCCAGAATAAAATAACCCATGTTCATACTTGTTAGTTTATAGTAAGTTCTGAGCAGGAATGGCTCTTGTATATTTTGCAAAACATGTAATACCCTCTGAACCACTTGTACACGGCACGTGCTATCTGCTGAGTAAAATATAGCTCTTAGTTCGAGAAAAACACCTGCGGAACTTCTAAAGCACTTTAAGATGGAAACTCCATGTTACAGTCTGTTCAATTATTGTGTTTTGTGTTACCAAAGCAGGTCTTACAAAATACTTTAACCCGTGTTGTCTGCGTGAATAGAATAGATTTATGGCCCAAAAGGAAACAAACTTTCAAATCACTTCGACACGAGAATAGCTCAAGTGCTTTTTCTGTAGCTGTTCAGAAGTTTTATGTCGGTCGTAATACACATCTGGGAACATGATTTATTTTAGCTCTGTTTCTTTGGTTAAGTTGGTTTTAACAGCCCATGTAGCCATTACTACCTTACCTATGGACACAATAAGGCATCAAACCCGCGACCCTTCGATTACGCGTCTGACACTTGCAACTGAGCTATCGCGGCTCCCCCTCCCCCCACAGTACAAATAGCTCAATGTCTTATCGTCTCTACTCGCTTATACGTCGAGTCAAACTGCAAACAATAGATATTCCGATCTGCTGTAACACAATGCGCCTAAAAATCAGGGTCTATGTTGTTTATTTTACTGATTACTCCTAATAAACTACACAGGCCCAGATCTGCCGGCGCATTATGCGACGGCAGATGCAGTTTGCAGCTGGACTCGACTTATAACCGAGTATATACGCTAAGCGTCTATTTCAGTCCACAAAATTGTTAAAGCATAAACGCTGTTTTTAATTACTCGTGTTGTAGGGACAGGTCTTGACTGTGACAGCACTAGCTCTATTGCACGTATGGGTACTTAAAGGAACAATACAAAGATTATTGTACTGCAAAGAGTTCCTAATTTAGATTTAACAGTAGCGACGATAGCACGGAATGTAGCACGGGTTCGATTCCTGTTTATTACCAGGTATAACTCGGAAATGTTTTTCATTATCTTGTGTCATTCTATATCGATTTCTTTCATAAAATCATGTATAAATACAAATCACGTGGGATACATGCATAAGAGCTATCCGCTCTGTCTTGTATATAAACGTTTATTGGTAATTCAAATTTTCATGTATACGCCTTACATTTCTAAAAATTCACTCGACTGTTCATTGTTTTGTTTTTTGGGTCTTTTTGAGGGGGTGAGGATGATCGTATTGCCAAGTTGAAAAGAGCGCCCGCACATGCTTCGTAAGTGATGAGTGTCGTTACTCGCGGCAAAGATTCGATTCATACAAATAACTAATTATAAATATCTAAACGTTTTGATTGTATTAGCGTAATTATGTGTAAATCTCTTCATATTATCATGTATCCATACATATAATATGTACTATAATATAGGATCTGAGGTCGGCGTTGTTCTCTCTGGTACTTTGGTGTCAATTTGTAATTACGATTTCATGTATATACCTTGCATTTATAAATAGAAATCCAGTAAGTGTGTGCATTTAGCCGAGTGTTAATTTCCGATTTCAAAGTAGCAAGTTCCCGTGCACCTTGAGCCCTTTCCATTGACTTTGCTGCATTACCGGTGGGATGATTCCATGGAAAAGTAGATAAGAGCCCTGGCGCATGAAAGCTAGAGCATGGGTTAAATAACTGAAAAAACGTTTATTAATTTGGTAAGTATCAGATGACAAAAAGTATGAAAATGCGAAAACTACCTGTAGGTGTCTGTTTTGTGTTATTAAAGCTAATGAAAGGCGAGGTGATCTATGCAGATGTGTGGTACATATAATTTGCCCCTCATTTCGCTGATTCATCTCTTCCTACGTAAAACTATAAATGACAGATCGATGTCAAAATATGTTAGTTGTGAAATATAGGATCTGCTTATAGCCTGAAGAGGTAATCTCCTTGTGGGAATTGTCATAAATACCACATACTGAGCTCCCTATTTCTCAAAATAGGTTCGACAAATTTTCTTTAAACTTTTCCCGCTGCTGGAATAGATCCAACGGAGCCAAGCCTCTAGCAGGCATTGAAATAAAAATCCTTTCAGTACGGGTCCAGCTAGTACAAAATATTGATACAATCGATCTACATTGTGCGTGTTTTTCATACCCAGTACCCGTGAAACTCAGCTTTGGCTACTGTTGGTAAAGATCACTAAAACGGAACTGTGGAAAAGGGATTGAAATGGAAATTATCTAAATAGGAGATCTCGCATCGAACTTTTTACTGAAATCTGCTCGAAGACTGCGACGTTTGAATACTGGCGGTATCCATAAAGACCACCTATTTCTCAGATTGCTCTCGGCGATCGTCGTCAGTACTTCTTTTGGGAGTGAAATATGTCCCTACATACGAACTTTGAAAGAATGATCCATGTAAAAATTATTTTAGGGGTGAACTGTAGGGCGCACATATATACTGATGTGGTATGATCCTTATGGACTTTGTTATACCTGCCATACATTGAGCTCCCTATCTCCCTAAATCTGCTGGACAAATTTTCCCCAAGATTTTTTCAAATTAAAATCCTTTAAGTAATGATTTCGTTAGTACAAAATATTGATAGACTCTATCCTCATTGTACGTGCTTTCATACTCCGTACCCATTAGTTGCCCTTCATTTCTCTGATTTGTCTCGACGAAATTCACCAAGACTTCTTCGTGGGTCGATCATATCTTCATAGATAAGATATCACATAGGTGTCCATGTAAAACTTTTCAAGGATGGGGTATTACGGCCCATGTGTACACGTAAGATTTAACCCTCTTACTACATGTACTGTACCCCAACCCATACACGTAGCCCGCAATTTCTCGAAATCGGCTAGATGAATGTTTATTAACTTTGTCTATTGTTGGAACGGATCCCTAACGAGGAATTGCCAATCAGGGGATCAAATCAAAATTCTCTAAGTATGGGTTCACGCATCGCAAAATTTGGCTACAATCTGCCCAAATACTTAACGGCTAAATACTACCAATATCAATAAAGACCCTCCTATCTCACCGACTGCTTTTGACGAACTTTGTCAATTCTTATGTGCGAGTCAAAAATATCCCTATGTACAAACTTTGAAAGAACGATCCATGTCAAAATCATTTTAGGGTGAAAAGTAGGTTCCACATATGGAATCAAGCGATCATCTCCTTTTGGGCTTTATTATACCTACCAAATATTGACAAATTTATTTTGGGGGCCCCGTGGTCTAAAGCGCTCTCCGTTACGGATCACTGCCATCTCACCTCTGTCTGCGTGAGTTCGAGTCTAGGATTCGGCGAATGTGGATATGTGAGAAAGCTTGCCAGTAGCTTCTCGTGGGTCGGTGGTTCTTTCCGGGGATTTCCCGGTTTCTTCCTCCACCATTAATACTGGCCGCCATGTATAGCCTATCGTGTGCTGAAAAATGGCGTTAAGCCCCACAACAACAATAAATTTATTTTGAACTTTTCCTACTGTTGGAACAGATCCTTAACTAGAAACCACCAAGAAACGTTGAAATAAAATCCTCTAAGTAGAAGTTCGCTTAGTAAAAATATAGTGATTGAATTGGTCCACAGTGTACGTAAGGTTCGTATCTGGAACCCATAAGTTGCCCTTATTTCGCTGATTACTCTCGACGAAATTCGTCGGGACTTCTTTCCTGGGTTGGCAATACCCTTATAGGTAAAATGTCAAGGAAGTATCCATGTCAAAACTCCTTAAGGGATGTAATTACCCATTTAATCAACATACGGCATCAGTTGTACTGTTATTTTGCCCCAGTTTCCCGAAATCGACAAGACGAATTTTTTTAATTAACTTTGTCTAATATTGGAACAAATCCCTGACTAGGAACAGTCAAACAGGGGTTCAAATCGCATTCTCTAAGTAGGAGTTCATTCACCGTAAAGTTTCTTTACAATTTGTACAGGACTGTAACGGTTTATTATTTTAGGTATCAGTGAATACCCTTCTATTTTTTTCCGATTACTCTCGACGAAGCTCGTCAGTACTTGTGCGAGTCAAAGATATCCCTATGTACAATCTATAAAAGAACAACCCATGTCAAAATAAGTTTAGTGGTGATCTGTATGGTCCACAGATGGACTGAATAAGTGATCTCATTGTGTTCTTCGTTATACCAGCAATATATTTAGCTTCCAGTTTCTCGAAATCAGGTTGACAAGTCTTCTTTAAACTTATCTTACTGTTGGAACAGATCCCTAGTTAGTAACTCTGCAAGCGACGTTTAATCAAAATCCTCTAGGTATGGATTCAGTGAGTACAAAATATTGATAGAATAAATCCACGTTGTACGCCTTTTTCAAACCCGGTACCCAGAAGTTGTCCCTTATTTCTCCGATTCGTCTCGACGAAATTGTTTGAGACTTCTATGGTGAGTCGCACATACGCCCAAATATATAATCCGAAAATGGAGTCCATGTCAAAACTCTTTAAAGAGCGGATGTTATACGTAAGATTTAACCATCTTCCTGGATGAGTTGTAATACCTCCCCAAATATATAGCCACAATTTCTCGAAATCGTCTTGACGATTTTTTAAAATTAACTTTGGCTGCTGTTGGAACAGACCCCTAAATAGGAACTGTGAAACATGGGTTAAAATGAATATTCTCTAATTAAGGGTTCGCAGATCGCAAAATGTGGCTAAAATCTCTCCATAGGCGGATGCTTTAATAATGAAGGTATCCATAAAGACCCTCCCATTTTGCCGACTACTCTGCACTAACTCGGTCAATGCTTCTTTTGAGAAGCAGATATATACCTACACAGAAGCTGTCAAAAAAAACGATCCATTTCAAAATCATTTTAGGAGTAAACTGTAGGGTCCAAACATGGACTGGAGAGGGCTTGTTTGTACCTGCCTTATTTTGAGCTCTCTATTGTTTTAAAGTCGGGTAGAAGAATTTTCTTTAAGCGTTTCTTACTGTTGGAACTGATCCCTAGCGAGACACTCTCCAAGACGCGTTGAAATTAAAATCCTCTAAGTAGGGGTTTAGGTAGTACAAAACATATATATCGATCCAAATTGTGCATGTTTTGCGTGCCCGGTACCCATAAGTTGCTCCTTATTTCGCTCATTACCCTCAACGAAATTCGTCAAGACTTTTTTTTGTGTCGACAATATTCCTGGAGATAACCTCTCAAAGAAGGGTCCGTATAAAAACTCCTTAAAGTGGGGATGTTAGGGCCCATGTATGAAAGTAAAATTTAGTAATCTTACGCGTTGTGCTGTATGTTCTCCACATATACTTTAGCTCCAATTTCGGCTAGAGGAATTTTATTTAACGTCTGAATACTGTTGGAACAGATTTCTTAGAAGGAACTGTGAAACAGAAGTTGAAATTAAAGGTCTCAAAATAAGGGTTCACGAATTGCAAAATTGGAGTACAATCTGCCCAAGGTTGGTAGAGCTTGAATACTGCCGGTACCCGTAAAGACTCAAATTTCTCAGATTGCTCTCGATGAACTCCGTCAATACTTCTTTTGGGAGTCAAATTTATCCCTACGTACACAAGTTCAAAAGAACTATCGATATCAAAATCATTTTAGGGGCGAACTCCTTGGTCCACATGTAAAATGAAGAGGTGATCTTCTTGTGGGCTTTGTTGCACCTATCATATATTGTACTCCTTATTTCTCTAAATCGGATTGACAAATTTTCCTTATAATTTTCCTACTTTTACAACACATTCCTAACTAGATACTCTCCAAGAGGCGTTGATATCAAAATCCTTTAAGTAGGGGTTCATTTAGTACAAAAGATTGATAGAATTGATCCACATTGTACGTGAGTTTCATACCCGGCACACGTATGCTTGTTTACCCATTTTCAGGGACTTCAGTACAACAGCCGATGTAAAGTGATGACTTCTTAAATTCGTAAATACTCCAAATAATTTTCATTTAAGCACATTATGACCCCACAAGTGAAATCTCTAAATTCACATTATTATTTTTTGTTTGTTTCACATTTGCATGAGTCGTGAGTAAGATTTTCGAAGCCTAATTCTTCACGCCATGCACCACAAAAGACGACCCAAACACCTAACACAACTAATTAATCTATCTAAAATTACTGAACATGTGTACCTAACAATATCCTGAACCCTTCCTACATATAATCGGTGATCTATCTTATTTAGCTTCATATAGCTGGTACCAAAAAAATACTCGTATATCTCCAGTTGGGTTAGAATAATAGCGATGATTTCACTGAAACGTGTTCACATTTGATGTAGGATTTCTTTTAATAGGCAATAACTAAGTGGTAACCAATTACTTATTGAAACGGGAGAAGGAATAACTAGCCAAATGGAAGTGAAAAAATTTGAATCGGGAATAAGTGTCTGGTTACTTATTCTTTATTGAATCGATTGCTGGTTACTTACTTCTTATTTAGTCGGGTATAAGGAATAAGGAAGAAGTAACAAACATGATTTCCGTGTAGAATAATTGCAACATAAAAATGTTGTAGCTAGTTACGGCGAGAGATTTTATTTTATGACTCTCTCCTGTTCTCTCTGTGCTAAAAAAAAACAAACATGCTTTTTGGGGGGATGGGGGATGAAAATGCACTGAGTGTAAACAGTTTTCAAACAAAAGGATAGCGAAAGTAAAATATTCACGACCGACTTCATTCAAATTGGCAGAAATATATTATTGAGTTATAAAATACACAGACACACAACTGGTACTGGGTGGAAAAGTAATTAGTTTCACTGTTTTAAACATGAATCAAGTCTGATTTGAAAACGACAACATGAAACCAACTACTTATTACAGTTAATTATATTAATTCATCTAAGTGTTGAAAATCACTTATTATATGGAAGGCGATTGATTGCTCGTGTCTACCCATGAAACCACTGGAACGGTATACTACATTCAAATCTCTGACACATAATCAATAACACTCTTTGTAAGTTCATGTACTTAGTCGAGTGACGTGTATTGGCAATTTCAATTGAAAATATCATCGTCATTATACTGCATTGTTAATGTTGGTATTATAATTGGAAGTAAGATATGTAAGCAAGAAATTTTGTTATGACTGTGTATATTTCCGATAATATGGCTATGTATATTTTAGACAGTATGGCAACGTATGTTTCATATAGTAAGATCGTGCATATTTCCGACAATATGACTGTGTATATTTCAGGCAAGATGACTTTATATTTTTCAGACAATATGACTGTGCACATTTCAGACAATATAACTGAGTGCATTTTCATACGAGATAATTGTGTGCATATTTCAGACAATATGACCGTGCATATTTCAGACAATATGACTGTATATTTAAAACAATATGACCGTGTATATTTCAGACAATATGACCGTGTTTATTTCAAACAATATGACTGTGTATATTTCATGCGAGGACAACTTTTGACTTTTCCTTTGCATATCACATTACTTTTTTGTTCGTATTAATAAAAATAAATGTTTGAAGAATAGATTATAAAGGAGCAGAAATAGCTAGTCATCTAGCGCTAATTTAAAATATAATTAAAAAACATTAAAAAAAATACGAAAGTGAAAGACAGACCGAATCGTAATACATGCCTTTGCTCAAATAGTAAACAGACAGAACGACATTTTGTTCATTTACAGAAAAAAGTACTAAAATCATATATGCTAAAGATATTCACTTCTGTATGAATTATTAAGTAACGTTGATTATTTGATAAGCCTTGCATGTCGTTAAAAAACAAACAACATGTAGGAAGCGCGTTCTGTTAAAAGAAAAGCTGAGACATCTTTAAATAATGTATGAAAAACTAAGAGATATACAGGGATATATAAGAGGTGAATATCAATGGACTGGCCGAGCTGCTCGGTTTACATATCAAAGTATGTATGTATG
>JAECUM010052282.1:0-23279 GCA_016617855.1 Megalonaias nervosa | reverse complement strand
TTTTTTTGCTGTTTTTTTAAAACTTTTTAATTTTTTTTTAAGATTACTGAAAATTGTGTTTTCTCGAAACACAACCGTGTCTGGGGTTTAGAATCTTATTTTTAGCAAAGCTTCCATTTCATTAAAATCAGATCTCAGTTTCACCTTTGACAGCGGTGATTTGATTTAGATTGTGCTGTGTCATGACATATATGTCAGCATCTTGAAAATACATTTACTCATATCCTCAGGCAAACAATTGTTTTCGACAAGCCCGACGGGCACCTCACTTTGAATACAAGATGAGACCGAACTAAAATTAGACTGACCCCGGGTGTCGAGCTATCGAATTTTTTGAGCACTGCTGGTGTAGATAAAAGATCTGTGAATTGATTGTTGCATTTTGTGGTCACTTACTCGGCCTTCTGCCGATTTTCGTAACTCACACGTTTAACACTTTTCCCAGCATTTAAAATATCCAACGGTATGTCTGGAACAGCGCCAACTTTTAGTCTAGGCTAGCATTTGCGAATCGTAGAGCTGACATTTTTTCAGGGTCCCTCTCGTAACATTCCTTTTGAGAAATGTAATGAGCACAAAGTGCTGTATGGTGTTTGAAATCGACTCCCTTGAAATAATGTATCCATACTTTCTTTATATATTTATCTTTTGGAAATATTTCCGATAATTTAGAGATGACTTAATTCTCACCTTGATTGTGTGTAGTAATTTCACTTAAGTCATGAATATAACATTCTGTAGTTTTGGGAAAAAGTAATTGCTGGCATTCGAATTACAATTGTAATGATTTTTCTTTATCGTACTCTATAAACATCGATCATAATTTGCTGGATGAAAAATTCAGTACTTGAACGCAAAGACAAGATCTACGAGAGTTTCTGAATGTTATTCAAAAGCAATTTACAATACTTATGATTTGCGATTCATTGGTTGTGTTTTTTATTTGTTTGTTGTTGTTTTTATATTAATACTTGCACTTTCTAGAAGACGTCAATACAAGATAAGACGCTTCTGAATATAATTTATGTGCCGATTGATTTTTTTCTCAGGTAAAGATTTCTTTATTAGTGTGGATTTAAGATCAAAATATTACAAGCGTTCCAGGCAAAATTATAAATAGTCATACGTTCTATACCCGTCACCTCTACAGATAGATGCATGTAGGAGTTCTTTTGTGTGTCAAACCGTCCCATAACCTCTTTTGAGCTGATAGCTGTTGTCAAGGAACTTAACTCATCCAATAAAAATTGACTTAATCCTTCTATGATACCACCTGACCGACCTGCCGAATGTGAAAAGGCCGAATCTAATAAACATATTTACTAATACTGTCCACAAATCAACTCATTTCTGAAAATTCTATTAGAGTTATATCTGTCAGGAGAACAAATCAAAGAATGCGCAGAATACTGTATAGCACGATCATAATAACATTAACCAGAACAACGGACTTAAATTGATCATCTTATGGTCATCGTCTGACGAGTCGGATATTAAGAAAGCACTACGACCTTGCAACCTTTATTGCATCTGCTGTGTTCGTCTTACAACAGAATGCACTGTAGGCCAAAATCATCTGAATGCAACATGTCTTGCAGTATGTTTATGGATGGATGCGAATATGCACATATTCACAAATAATAGTGCTCACCTAATTCTTTAAAGAGTGTTTGACCTCTTTTTCTTGCAACAAGATGTAACGTATCAGCATAATGTAACTACTCATGCGTTTTTATAGATAAATGCTAAACTTTGTACATATAATTTATATTATGGGAAGCTATGCATGTTGACCTGTCTTTGTACGCGAACAATGGTCCGTGGGCATCACCCATTGTTCTTGTTCGAAAGAAAAATGGATCGACAGGTTTTGAGTCGAGTATCGAAAACTGAATGAAGTGACTAAAAACGAATTTTTCCCCGTTTCCAGGATCAACGACAAACTGGATGCTCTTCAATGGTCCAAATGGTTTTGCACTGTAGACTTACAAAGTGGGTATTGGTAGGTGGCCATGGACCCCAAAGATAGATCAAAGCCGCAATTTGTCACTATGGTCTATATCAGTTCAAGGTCATGCCCTTTGTCTTTTGTAATTCGCCTGCTACGTTTGAACGTATGATGGGACAAGTCCTTGAAGGGCTCTCGTGGAGGATATGCCTAGTCTATTTGGGTTACGTCATTGTGTTCGGCGCAGATTTAGAAACGACATTACAGCACCTGCAAGACATTTGCGAGAGACTGTTAGCTTCTAGCTTGAAAATGAATCCAAGAAAGTGTGATCTGTTCCAGAACAGTGTTTCATATCTGGAGCATATTGTATATCAAGATGACGTTCAAACAGATCATGATGAAATCAAATCCGTACAGGACTGGCCAACTCCTATTAACATCAAGGAGGCGAGGAGCTTCGTAGGTCTGTGTTCGTACTACAGAAAATATATTCGATGATTAACTGACATTCCAATAGCTTTGACGATAATGACACAAACAAATTAGACAGCTTCCGATTTCACTTGAGTTTTTCCATTTAATCAAATCAGGCATATGCTGTGGGCTAAAATCTCTTGCCCCAATTTTGCTAAATGCTCATAATAGGAATTTTGTAGTCCTTTTGACCAATGTCAAATCCTTATATTTAACAATAGAATAGTTATACTGTCTGCTGGTGGAACCAGGCAGACTTGAAATCAACCAAATTTTGACTAACTATTTTCCGTGTGGCTCATTAACATGCAGTCTGTGGCTAATTAACAAGCACTTTATAGTTAGCCAAATGTAGCTATTTATTTTATAGTTGCTCTTTGCAAATATTAATTTTATCTTTTAGGAGGAAACCAGATCTTTGCTAAATGTATTCTTAGCCAAAATCTGGCTAGTATCTTCAATGCCATTTTGTATAGCTTACATCCATGCTGTTAGAAACCCAAATCTATGTAACTGTATGATTAGCCAAATTTGGCTATTCACCTCGCTTTCTCTTTCCATAATGTACATGTATTCTTAGCCAAAATATGACCAGTGTCTGCAATGACATTTTGCATCCATGCTGTTAGAAACCCAAATCCATGTAACTGTATGATTGGCCAAATTTGGCTATTCACATCGCTTTCTCTTTCCATAATGTACATGTATGCTTAGCCAAGATTTGGCTGTGTCTGTAATACCCTTTAGTATAACCTACAGGTATGATTCTAAGAAACCCAAACTTGCCTATATGTATCTTTTAGCCAAATTTGGCTAGTCGCTGTAATGTCCATTTTCATATCATACATGTATGGTTCATAGGCAGTAAAAGCAATTTGGGCTAATTGTATGCATGGAGACTAGAGTTTTAATACAAGTGTTTAAATTCACTATATATTTATTTGTACACCTAACACATAACTTAAAAGGTGTATATTATAAACAAAATTTAAACTGAAAAACAAAACATATATATGAAAAACACTGTGATGATGAGGTGCGAATTTTATTTACACAATAAATAAGAGCTATTCTGGTGAGGAAACACAATAATTACAAGCAGGGAAATGTTAATATCTGACATGTTTTTTGAGTGTCAAAATTCGTATAGTATTTGCATAATATATATACAAACAAGATAAAATTCTTAGTGGTCTGATGGGTGATTCCATTGAATCTAACACAAGTATGTTTTTTTCTGCCTCATATAAAGAAAAATGCCAATGTATGCAACGATTCCTTGTTCATGACACAATACTTAGCTTAACAAATAAGATCACTCTTTAGTCAGTCTCTTTACTGTTAGTGGTATTTTTCTTCATGAAGGATTCACTAAGTCTACATATATAATATTCTTGATTTATGTTCTCAAGAGTCTAAATGATCTCAGTGACACTTTTAATTCTTTCATTTTGTATAGTTCAAGTGCTACCTCTGAGGTCACAACTTCTGTAACCTAATCAATTTAAATGATTGTCTCATCTGTGAGGTAAAGAACATAAGTTTTAACAGTATATTTTCTTCTGTCTGAGTGTTCTCTTCAAGATCCACCTGTTGCTTGCTGGGTTGTTTACATCTGAAACATATAAGTCAGTATTTATAAATCACGTATAGTATTAATGCAGTTTTATTCTAAAGTAAATTTAGCCAGTCCTTTGAATGAGACCCTATGTTTCGGTGCTGATTGTTTTATAGTTATAAGAGACGAAATCAATATTTAATTGATAGTTTTCAAATTGCAATGTAGAACAAAATAGATTAATAGCAGACCTTGACCATAAAATGTGATTCTGATTGTGATAACATTTATTTTGACAATATTTGTATTACTTAGCTTTATTCCTCTATAACAAACTGCTCTATAGTTGAAGAACAGATACAAATTGAGTAATACATTTGATCCAGACCTTGTAAAATGACTTTGGTTGTAATACATATCATATGTTCATATAAAAACTCATAGCATTATCTTAAAGGCATTAAAGCAAAAGGACAAAACGGGAAAAGGATGAGTTAAAATGATCAGTGACCTTCACACCATTTTAACTGTGGTATGCAGACAGAAGTATAGTCAATACAAATTAGTCTGTTTCATCCTTGTTTTTCAGGCAATTTAAAAATGTATATTTTAAAAGCTGACATATAATATTGGCCACCAAATTCGAGTCCTGCATTTAGTATATGACAGACTTCGGATAACTATACAATTTATGTTCAGTTCCATCAAAGTTTCTCAAATGGCTCTTTAGTTACAATACCAACACAAGGTGAAAGATAGCTTCAAAATTTCGGCCACTGGTTTTGCTCGTGGAGACTGGATGCAAAAACATTATGCATAAGTGGTGGTATATCTTTAACCTAAGATTCTTTCATTCATTCCAAACTGCTTGAAAATATAGGAGCAGAAAGGAAAGCACTAAATGAAAATTTAAAATGGTGACCCATGACTTTAAGCATTTGGTTTCATTGATGTTTCTCAAAGAGTTTTGAATTTGTAGAATGCAAATATCTAAAATTATATTTATTGTGTTTAAAACATAACTCGTCCAAACATTTGGGAGCATGTTTTCTCAGTATTTTGAAAGTCTCTAGCGCCACAACCCAAAGTCTGCATTCATTTAGAGTTGGCAGTAACAGTTTATGATAGCTGCTTGTGAAAACATCATCCACAAATCTCGGAGCACACTCTTGACATTAAGTATGAAGCCTGTAAGAAACATAAACAGTGCATTCATAAATTGTGAAGACATTCTTCAACTATTTGGAATTTACATTGACTATTAACCACAATTTGATACACATGTAACAAATCAATGTAGGAAAGATTCAAGGTATCTGCCTTGAGCTAACTAGACTAAACAAACTGACAATCTTATGTATATTGATTCTCTCAAATTTCAATTTCGGTCCCTTAGCCTGGCATTTCGGCAGTGAAATAAACACGGCTAAACTTGAACAAATATAGCATCGACCGACACTCTTGTATTTGTTCAATACCACTCAGGACTTATAGAAATAATCCGTCAGCACTTCAAAATCTGGTGGTGCAGCCAATGATTGATTGTTTGCATTTGCGATGATTTCAAGCTGGCCTCGAGTTGGTAATGGTACAACAGTGTGGTTACAACTATCAATTTATATTTGACCCTTATCATGAATAGGAGGGTATGGTAAACATCATTCCGACACAGATATTCATCCGTAAGTGGAATTAAATCACCATCGATGTTAACATTCTTTGTTAGGGCATCCAACACCCCATCATTACATTCCGCAACTTCGTTACTTCAGTCAGAATATATCACGTATCTGTAAATATAAAATCTTAGACTCAAACGCCTAGGACAGGTAAGTATCCGCCCAGCTAGATGTTGATTCTTTCAAATCAAATATCATCTCCGACGATTAATAACTTTGATATTTGTTACGTATATGTAATTTAATTATTTGTGTGTTAGTTTTAAATTCTTTATTTTATTTTTATTTCATTACATATTACTGTAATAATTTTATTCACTGGATTTGACATTTTTTTCAGAAAATTTCAGTTCAGTTCTAGTAAATAACAGTGTTGCTACATTGCATTTTTAGCTGACCTAGTTCCTGACTTTGGTTCAGAATTCGTAAACACAGAGTGAAAATCATTGGTCGTAATCAAGGTCATTCTTAGCTTGCGTCAGCTCTGTTGTAAGCAACGTTTTTTATTTATTTTTTTATTATTGAATTTCATTCAGTACAATCGAACCTGTAAATAACCTGCGTGCTAATTGACATATTACTTTATTGCGTTGTTCGAATTAAGTGACCCCGTGACCCTTCACATGATCTAAAGTTGCACTAAAAACTAACGTTTTTAGTATTTTTGAGTCAATCGTATTTCATCCCTTTTGGAGCTCAAAGGCATTTTGTGTTGTGACCAGTTGAGTTGAAATTTTTATTTAAAGTAATTTATTTTTCCTGGAAATATAAGTACTCTTCATCAAATTCTTGGACAAAGACATTTGTTGGAAATTATTCGGAATTCTAAAGCCTGAATATTATTCTTGAGTCATAAAATTCAACAAGTAACTATTGACACATAAGTACAATATGGCATTCATCTGACGTCATCGTCCTCCATCTTGGAACTTCGTCGGGATTCGAACTTTGATTCATTTAGAACTTTTTTGTGATATGACTTATATTTTTAAATTCTAGGATTAGTTTTTGGATTATATTCACAAACCGTAAATCCTTTTTCATATTTTACCTTGTTTTCTAGGGAAATAAATTATATTTGTTAAAATTTACAAAGCTTGTTGGCTTCACTCTTTTCTTTGTTACTTTGTACGAACCTAGTCACGTAACATATTGTAATTGTGAACAATTAGTAACAAATGCCAATGCCGCTTTTGTTGATGATATGATAATTGTGATAGCAAATTACAATATCGCCGACTATTTAGTAAGATTGTTATTTGGACCCACCCGTCATTATTTCCGGTTATGATCAACAAGTATGATCAGGACAAGCGCACATTTAAGATGTGACTTTAGGTTGATCAAAACCATTTCCGTCAGGAGAAAGTAAGATAATTCGACAATTTGCTGAGGTTGCCTTGTCAGTTTGTTCCTCTCCCTCTTTGATTAATTTTCAAGTAATTCGTCTCCCTGTACACGCGGTTGTGCGGGCACGCTTGCAAGTTATTCATCCACCTATTGTTATATTGCTGCATTAGTATCTTCAACATAAGGTGTGATAAATTCAATCAACACGCCGATGTCTCTGATTACAATATTTCTAGTGATTTCAGATACGTTCATTGCGACAGCTCCTTTCAACTTTACAATAATATCTTGAATGTCAACATTAGATGTTTGTGGCTTACCAGTTTGATCTTGAAATTCGCAAACTCCCCTGGATTATCATCTACTACAACGCTACTAGTAAACTCAAATCGTCGGGGGGGGGGGGGGGGCAAAATAGATAATGTTCAAGTTTTCCTTTTCTGGTGGCTGCTATTTGTCAATTAATTATTGTGCAAATGAAATTCCAAGTATATCTGCTATTGAACAGGCATTAGTTCATATATGTATATTTTATGTTCAGAAGTTTTTTTTCTAAATACTTAGAAAGCATAATTTTGACCAGACGCTCTTTTTAAAGAAGACAAAAGTAAATTTACATTAATAAATATGCCAATTAATAAGCTGAGCAATCTCTGACAGTCATTAAGAACCAATGAAGCCCTCCCTATCCCACATTTCTGATTCATTCAGGTACACACACACACACACACACACACACACACACACACACACACATATATATATATATATATATATATATATATATATATATATATATATATATATATATACCTTTTCAAGACTTTCAGTCAGTTATGAATTTAAAATGTACTGTTGATGCACAGATCTATTTGGTGAAAACTCGTGCAGAAGAAATTACACTAAACTTGCGTCCATATACTCAAGTATGGGTTTGGCCTCTCTTTATTTCTCATATATGCTAAACAGAGATTTTCTATTAATGTAATACAGTTAACAAAACCTTATATCAGTTTCACGTTTACAATTTAGAAACAATAGAGGACTTAGAAAAGAACAGAACTAAACGTATATAACAAGTTAGTCTAACAATAGACGCGTCACATTAGGTTCAGCTATATGTAGCAATAATGAATGGTGGTGGCATAGCGGATGGAAAAGCAAATAAGGAAAGGGTGGAAATAAATATTGTATTCATTGCTTTTGACTTACACAGTTTGTGATATTTTGCAGATTATTCAGTTTGGATGTATTAAAAACTGAGAGACACTTCCTATTTACCTTATGTATTCTTTTCTTATTTCAGCAAAGTATTGACTTTGAACATGATACATATATTCATCACTTATATCTTGTGAGATACATAATTCACATTTTCTTTCAGATATATATAACATTTTTTATACATTCCAGTTTCGTTTGGAAACCTACATTCCTTGTAAAAAAAAAAAAATCTGCTGAATTAGTTTCTGCTTTTGTGATACACTTGTTAAAATAGCACAAAATTAAAATAATTTCCAAATATCTGATAGTTTAAAGGAATCAACAGCAAGATAATACCAAATTTTTGAATATATTTTGATTTCAGTCAACCAACAGAAGATTCTTAATCAGATAACCATAAATTATTTTGTGCTTTATCCTGAAAAATACACAATAACATAATTTGCATAATATTGTATTAATTAATTTAAAGTGTTCTAATTTCTTTCAGTAACGGGTCCAGACCAAAATACAATAGCCATATATGATCATAGGAAGGTTAACTGTCACTTCATTCAACACATATCATCTGGTATTTTCTTTGTTAAATATATAACGTTTCGTAAGAAACCATGCTGTACATGTTATTATAAGTATGTCTTCAAATCTCATATCAATGGGGTAAGGGTCAAGCAATATTTTCAAAAACAAAATTAAAATGTAAGCCCAATAATAAAAGCAAATTTCTTAAACCTAGTTTTTAATCGTCTTTGCTTTATTAAGTGTAGTGTCCAATGTGTCAAGGTGAACACGATCACCTCCATAGTATAATTGCAATTATACTTGACTACAGAACCATTGCAAAAGAAACGATAATAATCATGCCATTAAAGGAGACATAAATGGTCTTGTTGTCTGACATTTTCCTACTCCTTAAATACTGGCGATTGACAATCGGTTTGTGTGTTCTCTTAATCTCCTCATAGTGCCTATTTACAGAACGTACAGCACCTTAGAGCTGCTTTTGAAAAAATATCGCTTGGGAACAGGCGGTAAAAGAGGAAGCAGATGAAATAATGGAAGTATAGTTAATGATTAACAAGATATTAAGATATAATATGGTGTTAGTTTGCTCTAAATCAGAGCAGGACATCTCTCCAGTTATTGACAGGAAGAACATTAAATTATTCATCCCTAATATAATTGAAGTATACTGTGGTACGTATGGCTGTATATCCAGCAATAGTGTGGTATTCTGTGGTATAAAATTGGATCCTATACCCAGCTCTAGTAAATACTGTTTCAATTTAGGGACTTTAAAACTTTATTTCAGATGTTATTAATGTTTTGTAATTAATGCATATTTTCTGAGAGTATTTGATAATATAATTTACTTCTGTACAGGGTCATTCTTATTTTGATGTATAGCTCAAATGTTGTAATCTATAAATAAATATTAGGCGTTCTCATATTTAGAAAGTTCCATTTTTAAAGAAACTATCTAGTATTATTGGTTTTATTGTCATTTTATTCCAAAGATATAATAAGCATTCCTATGTCCAGATGTTCTTTTCTTAATTATCCTACAGTTCAATGCGATAAAACATTTGTTGAGAATACGTCACCTTTGCGCAATCATTTTGAATACAGCGTATTGTGCATACACGCTTTTGCATTTATGGTCGGCGTGTGTGCATATGTTTACAATCTGAGCATGTTTGATGCATGAGGGAATTTGACACGCGTGCTTTTAATTCAGACAGTTTAAGTGATGCCCATTGTATTATAATAAGCTTTACACTAGACTGATGTGAAGATCAAGTACAATAGTTACGTACTGTCATGTAGTGACCTGTCTTTGAAAAGTTAACAGACGGTGTGTTAAAATGAAGTATTAATGGCAGTTGACATTTGTTCATAAATGTTTTAAGTACTGCAGTTCATTAACCTCCTTCCAGAGTGTAAAACTTGTTAAGCTATTTAGTATACACTATGATTACATCAAAGACAAAATTTCTAAACATGTTTGTTCTTGTTTGACAGGAACCAGCTGACATTTATACCAAATATTATAATACATTCTCCTCTTGGTAAAACCAAATTACATACAACCAGTGTAAATCAAGAGAAAGCTGACCATAAGTGTTCAAATTAGGCATGGCATAAAGCTGACTTTTATTGTTAATATTTATGTAGCTTTAAGCATTTGTGTAAAGCATAGTGTGACTGAAAGCTTTATGTAGCCTTTGATTTCTGCACTTTTGGTAGAATAAAGGTGCTATCAAGCTGGATATATCTTTCAAAATATGCACTTATTTTCAGCAGCGTAAACATGACATAAAATTGATACGATCCATTACTCACTATAATGCCCAACTTTATGGTACCATACAGATCTTACTTTATGACCAAAGGCTAAGCGACTTCCTGCGTTAATAAGACGAGTCTGGTTGATGGTATGATATCTGATAACAAACGAGTTTTGCTTTGAAGCTTGATGAAAATATGATATAGAGGGACATTTTCTATTTCGTCTGAGATGTTAATTCCACATTACTGGTATATTAAATTACTACATGTGGTTTACCTATGAACACCAATTATGGCATCATACCGAACCAGGAGTAACTTGAGTTTGTGCAGTTAACAGTGACTTCATTGGTTCACTTGGGGACTGTTAAATTCAGAGCTGCTATAATACGACTATCGGAGAGAGAGAGAGAGAGAGAGAGAGAGAGAGAGAGAGAGAGAGAGAGAGAGAGAGAGAATACGGGACAAAAACGAAGTAAATGTTGCTCTCTGGGTTTTTTTTTTACCAATATGTTTATAATTAGAAACATTATAGCAATAGCTACGTTCCTGCGGCCTCTCCTATTCAATTGCACTTTAAGTGGGTTTTTCTTTTCCAAATATCTGCCAATCGATGGACATGACGTTTGCAGAAATGTTATTCTCATGAACGAAGGAATCCTATTTCACTGGAGCTTAGTCCATCAAATATCAAGATCACAAAGGCTTAAAACAGCTCTCAGTCGTCAGAAAACTTTCGTTTCTGGAGAAAAACTTGGCTTCTGTTTGTCCGATAGTCATGCATACGAATCTTTCTCCTGTGGAGAGGTATTTACGCTATTGATTGGTGGGTTGGTTTAGTCAAGACTAAGATCATGGGACAAAAACAGTTTTTCCGTCTGTCCTCCCGAATATTTTATTTCTGATGATACCTTCAGTTCTATGTGTCTGATGGTCTTGAAACTTCATAACTTTTATGTAGGAAATCAACGCTATTGATCTTGGGACTAATGCAATCAAGTACGTGTCACGGTAGCTAAAAACAGCATTTTATGATAACTGTAGACATGATCAACAATAATAATTTCCAGTTAAATTCAGAATCATATCTTCGTGACCAGTCTAATTTTAGGATCAGATAATGTTTAGAAATAAGTATAACTCCCTTGGAAATTTGTTTGAATAGTTTGTATAAATGACTATAATAGAAACTTTAAAAAATATAACAAATATCAATGGTTATTGGACTTTTAGGCAATAACATCAAAAATATTGATATGACTTTTAGGTAATAACGTTAAAAATTATAAGATGACTTTTAGGTAACAACATTAAAAATGTTAACATGTGCAAATATGACCCAAGGTATATCAGTCCAATGTGAATCCGCACTTTGCACACGGTCGACAACTATACGGTCCACTACTATAGGAAATCCATGAGTATTGTTGTGTTTACAATCAAAACGTGCCGAGTTTGTAGAACAGAGAGAGATTGTATCTCTAGGTCATAACTAAATGCGGTAAATGACGGTTCAATATATATTATTTGTGGACACCTCACCGCCCCGTCCCAACACACAGGCTCTCTCTCTCTCTCTCTCTCTCTCTCTCTGCTTTTTCGGCTACTGTTAGTTTTATATATTTACTGCCTATCATGTATCAACATGGTTCTTTACGCAGGCGTAATGGAAAATAACAGGTGTTATGTAGTCATAATTCTTCATTTCAGATAGTCGTTCCTTTCACTGAACGTGATCATGATGTCTATGTTTGGTCTTGGGACATATCTTAGTCCATCTGTGTTTTTACTAACAAGTTTTGTATGACCAAATTTGGTAATTTACGACAAGTTATAAAAACAAAAAGTGCGCACAGCGCACAATTTAATTAATTGCAAAATTCTTGTACACAATGTAAGTGTAAGGTCAAGTTAAAGAAGGACACAGCGGCTTATTTTATGTTAGACACATACTGTAATGAATCTATCTAGTTCGAATTTTACATATTCGATTACTAGAATTTAATGTTAAACACATACTGTAATCAATCTATCTAGTTTGAATTTTACTTATTCGATTACTAGAATTTAATACGCTTAATGTGCTTAGGTTTCAAAAACGTAAAACCATACCAAGTATACATTACACTTTAATATTTACCCATTTAATAATTTTGATCTTATGTTTCACGCAGGATTATCGGGACATTTTTTAAATACGGTTGCGAATTGGCTAAATTTGAAGTTTTGATCGAAGCCGGTTTTCGGAGCCAAAATTAACACCTTTGGGCAATTTAAGTTTATTTCAGCCCTTAAGAGGATTATTTTAGCCCTTAATGGGGCCGTTTGGTTGAGGCGGCGGAGAAGACATGACAAATCTTTACAGGTGGACTGGTGGCTCGAACCACCGTCTGATGCTTTCACGAGGTCCCTCAGAGTCGATTAGGTCAGCTACTGTAAAGTGGTGATTGATTGTGAAAAAGTGATGCCGGACTACTCCTTGATGGCGTATACAGCGCTATTGGACATTCGATTTATTCTTTACAAAGTGCGATTGGACATTAGCCTCATTCTTCGCCTTGACGGCGTATAAAGGGCGATTGTCTATTCGCCTTATAGTGTACCATGACGGCAAATACAGTGGGCTTGGACATTCGCTGTATTCTTCGCCTTTACGGTTTATACAGTACGATTAGACATTCGCCGTATTCTTCAACTTGACTGCGTATAACGCGCGATTGTTTATTTGCTTTATTCTCCACCTAGACGGCATATACAGTGCGATTGGGCATTCGCCGTATTGTTCACCTTGGTGACGTATACCGTGCAGTTGGACATTCGCCGTATTCTTCACCTTGACGGCGTATACACAGCAATTGTATATTCGCCCTAATCTTCACCTTGTCGGAGTAAAAGTGAGACAGGACATTCGCAATATTCTTCACCTTTACAGTTCGATTAGACATTCGATGTGTTCTTTACCATGGTGACGTATGCAGTGCGATTGGTCATTTTCCTTGTTCTTCACCTTGAAGGTGTATATTATCAGCTGGCTTATCCATCGAACGTTGGATACCTTATTTCGTCATCCTTTAACAGAGGCGATAACCAGCCAGTGGTCATCAATGTGTTGTAGTGTTGCTTCCCGTTTTAGTAGCGGTCTACAATTGCTAATTCATCGGCTGGTCGCAGACATATTGCGGAGCCTCTATTATTATATTGGTTTGAGGCTTTTGTTTTGCGACTTCTACCGCCGAAGGCATTGTTGTTAATGTGGCAAGAGTGGGCGCTCGATCTCGGCTGGGCTTGCTTTGCAATCTGCTCTCTTAGGGCCGGCGGTTGTCCTTCCGGTCTCCACTGAGCATTCTTTTGTTGTTTCTTGGCTCCTCCCATATTATGAAAAGAGTTGTTCTCCTCTCCTGTGCGCGTAGGCTAAACCCTGATGATATACTCATGCTTAGTCTTTGAGGGTTTTCAGGACTTGGTGGGAATCGTAAATTCCATCTCTAGTGCTTGTGATGCATGTTGTTTGTTCCCCTGTTCTCTGAGACTGTGAGTTTAGTCGCTCATCTAATTCGGTTTTTCAGTCTTCTGGTTCCAGTGTCTATTTAGGGATGTTTAAATTTCATGTATGGGTATCAGCGGTGTCGGCATTCCTAGTATGACCTGAATCTGAAGGGGTTTTGGAGTTTTCTGTCTTGATTTGGCATATCTTCAGATCAAGAAGAATTACATGGATGTTTACTCTCCAGGAAGTCGCATTCAGCTTCATCATCATTTTGTGTGGGGTTCTTTCTCGTGGTGTTCGTGATGGTTTTGTTGGTTCTGTGTTTCCTGGGTGTTCCGCTAGCTATGTTTCCCGTCGTGTTTATGATCGCTTAAATTTTTGTATAAATCGGTTATCGTCCACCTCATTGTCTATTTATCGTATCTCGTGTGTTGTCCTTGCTCTAATTTTCGCTCATCTTTCGCAAGTCACCTTTTTACCTTCCCCATCATATCGCATATGCACATTAGTGTATACACGTATAATGTTACCATCTGTACGCTTATGGCAGTATACATGTATAATATATGCCTTAGCAGGTTAGGGTTAAAGCTAAGATCTCAGTTACTTCCCATAGTTACTGCTCCATTTACGTTTAAAATATTCGGATAAAACATTGCCCATTAAGGACTGAACTAATGTGGTATGATCGCTTATGGGGTCAGGTAGTTGCGATAATAATAATAATAATAATAATAATAATAATAATAATAATTTTAATAATAATGACTATCTTTATTTCTTGTAACATAGGCCACAGGCCCAATATACATAGACGTATAAAAATATAGTACAGCCACGAAACATAACAATTCTAGGATTACCAGACCGACTCTCTAATTTTTATAGATCTTGCTCAATAATGATCATAATGATGTAGGAAATTAATATTATCAATGATTAGCATTACAATGAAGATGCGGATGAATAAGTATTTCAAAGATTATTCATTGGACTTATAACAGCAAAGGTGAAATTCATCTTCAGTATCTAAACAAAATGGGCACAGTCTTTCAACGTAGAGAATATTTTTAAAATCTACCTAAAATCAATGATAAAGTTTTTACTTTCCATTCATTTAAATAACCATAGTATCCTTTTCCAGTTGGATTTGGAATATAGTGGGGTGTGGGGAGGGGCGACATGCAGACCATGATCAGGTTCTTTGTGAAATCCTTTGGACACTTAGATTTTAGTATTAAAGTTCTTGTGAAATCTTTTGGACACTTAGTTTTTAGTATTAAAGTTCACTGTTTATCTATCACTCACCATTAGATTGACACTTCCAGACATCACAAACAATAAGAGATTTTTGGTACAGGAACAATTTAGTCAATTGCAGAACCAGTTCTGATGTTGGTAGGCAATTTTCCTGATCATTTTATTTTTATTTTAAGAACTCTGAAATAAGTAAAATCATTATTAGACGTAAAGAGCAAAACAAACTGTAAAGAAGCCATGCATCTACATCATTCCTTTCGAAGCCATGCTCTAAAAACTGCTTCATTTGTTTTTTAAAATCCTTTATAATAATTCTACTGTGGGTTTTCAAGGTTTGTGAATCTTCAGCAAGAGACGATTCTCGTATATTCTCGCTCGTCACGGGATGCTTTTGGCTACTTTATCAATTATAACCTTTTGATGTCCGCCGCCGTTTCCATTTTCTTCGTTAATTATTTCCCCCCTTTTTTAACAAGCTGTCTGACAAATTATTACCTCTACACAGAATTTTAACTAAGCAGATACACGCATACACCATGTTGAAAGACTTCTCCTAGACCACGGGTAATCTGGTCTTATTTCAAAACCTGTCGCAGGAGATTCAGTTACAAATCTATATAAATGTATACTCCTACCCCTTTTGCACCTCGCGTATGTATCTGCCAAATGTGACTAACTCTTCTAACTTAAAAGCGTCTTTACTAATAATAATATAACTTTGTGTCTTCGTAACGACTTTGAAAACGCGGTTTTCTATCACTATAAAACAAATGTCTTCAGCTTGATAAAATGTTGAATATCTACAACCACAGAATATTTTTTAATGGGCTTTAGATGTCAAAGGTCAAGTTTAATATAAAATAATAGTTTCTGCTTAGCAACTTAATTTCAAAACCGTATATATCGACCAGTCATTAAAACCCCTTGGTCAAGTTATCTCCGATTCAAAAATGCCATATAAATGCCCATCTAGACCACTATTAAACACGGAGCACGTGCCGCTCTCGGTCCTCTTGTTATCACATGCAAAAAGTGATAAAAATTCTGCGTGGAATCTTACAGCGGAGAACATTAAAATGTATACGCATATGCAGTTGTTTTCAAAGTCCAATACAATCTCATATGGTTATCCTATACTAAAAGCGCACAAAACATACTTGAAAGAAAAAGTGAAATATGTATGTGCATTAATCAATCGAGCTATCCGTCTTCCTCTCATTTACATTTTACTTTCTTCTTTTATTTAAATCAATTTAAAATCACGTAAGCCCATTATGCTTTGATATGATTTTTCTTAATTTATATAATAAATAATTAAAAGATAATAAACTACAAATCAAGTTGCCCCTTATACTGGATTGGTTGATTCTGGATATAGATACTTATACTGGATTGGTTGATTGGGGGATATGGATACTTATACTGGACTGGTTGATTGGGGATATTGATACTTGTACTGGATTGGTTGATTGGTGATATGGATACTTACACTGGATTGGTTGATTGGTGATATGGATACTTATACTGGATAGGCTGATTGGGGTATGGATATTTATACTGGATGGGCTGATTAGGGTATGGATATTTATACCGGATAGGCTGATTGGGGATATGAATACTTATACTGGATAGGCTGATTGGGATATGGATATTTATACTGGATGGGCTGATTGGGGTATGGATATTTATACTGGATGGGCTGGCTGATTGGGGTATTGATATTTATACTGGATGAGCTGATTGGGGTATGGATATTTATAATGGATGAGCTGATTGGGGTATGGATATTTATACTGGATGGGCTGATTGGGGTATGGATATTTATACTGGATGGGCTCATTGGGGAAATGAATACAGATACTGGATAGGCTCATTGGGGGTCATTGTGATATCAATTTAATTTATTCAAAATTGCCCCTTATAGTGGATAGGCTCATTGGGTATATGCTCATCTTTGTGACGTTGATTTAAAATTTATTTCCAATGTTCCTCTTGTACTGGATCGTCTTATTATTATCTCACTGATTTGGAATATGTGCGTAATTGTGACATTGATTCAATTTATTACGAAATTTATTGTAAATCAGAACAATATTTAATTTTGGAAACAATCACTGACAACGTCCCGCTTGTAATGACAAAAAAATAAAAAAAAATATTTTGCCAGCGCTTATTGTTTTAAAATGAGACTTGATATGTGATACGAGAAGATAGTATCACCTACGTGAACGATTACTGGAAAAATAAAAAAAAGGGTTGATTTTGAGGTTCGTATCTATCAAAACAGTTAATCTTGGTATGATAATCAAATAGATCCCACTCTGAAAAAAAAAAATAAAACAATCGGCGAACATTTTCTTTTCCCACGGTTATCACAAGACTAAACTACAGGGTTTGTAATCCGATTTTAAAACAATTCATTTACTTTATTTACAATAAACTGTAGAGGTGAATACCACGACAAAAATGTATACCCTTCTATACCGTGCTATTTCACGATATACCGCAATTATATTAGGGACCAACAATTTAATTCTCTGAGGCAGGGGCAGGATACTTTTTTCTTAATTAAAAGCTGGAAAAATAGATTGCTCAGATTTATAGCAAAATAAGACCATGTTATATATATTATATTATTTTAAAAATTATCTTGAGATAAATGAAAATAAAATAGCTCAGCACTAACGAATATCCCCCACTATAACAAAGTTCAGTACTTTATAGTAGATGAATTTGCTATGTTTATGATATTTTTTTGAGATGTAATCTAAAAACTGTAACTAATTCGAGTCGATTAAGCTTACACTATAACTTTCATCTTGTACAAGATACTGAGCTGACATCAAAGAGTTTGTTGATAAAAGTAGGAATTGTTGACTCTAAAGACGACACATTATTTGCTACCCTGTTGATATAATAGGTGGGCAAATGTTGAGTGTGATGTCAACACCAGGGCAAGAAATTTGTCAGAGAGGACTAGTAAACATAAAACACATTTTCCTCCACAAACGAGAAAATACTTGGAGGACTTGAGAAATTACGTAAAATTCAAACAGAAGACTCCTTTCTTTCCTATAACTCTGAGGTTGATTCGGTATCTTACAAAGGAACAAATGTACCTAACACATTAACATATGCAAGTAAATAACTTTAAAAAATATGTATTTTTCTTTATCTGACATCTTTCTAAAGGTTGGATTTGGCCAGAGTATTTTTACATCATCTTATTTGGCGACCACGTTGGCATACGTTACATGTATCAAACACGTGATTAAAGAATCATAAATATGATTATACTTGTAGTTTTTAAACTTAATTTTTAAAAAATACAACTCTTCTTTAAAAAAAAATTAAAAAATTTTCGGATTATTTTGTCATAATAAATGAAAACATGCTGTTATTATCATTAAGTTAGTAATAAGATTACTCAGGAATTTCCGTACATTCCTTATCGGCCGAAACTACCGAAGTACCGATAAAGTAAAAATGTGCCGTGATACCTACCACCGGAAAAGAATTCAGCAGTAAACCGGTATACTGGTAATGCTGGACACCTGTAATAAATTGTATGTGTCTGTAGTGTAGTGATTTCCGCATTGTCAGCATTATGTGTTAGGATGGAATTTTTCAGTAAATTGTATTAAAAACATTTTTTTATTCTTGTAATATAATTGCGTACTATTTCAATAAAGAGTTTGTTTTTCTATATGAAATCCTGCACATTGTATGATACTTAAGTTGGCAAATTTACAACTCTGTAGCAACAGTGCTGGATAAGCAAATTTCTTTCTGCCAAGTATATCACTAACTTTCCACGTGTTCATGGAAAAATGTCTGATGACGTATAGACCCAGACGGTAGTCGGTAAGAAAACGATGAAGCCTCACTTTGAGATTCTGGCGAAACCCAAGCACTGAAATGTATGATCATATTTGGCCGCGTCTTGAGAAACTGTGTATAAGAAGCGAAAAGATTTGCTTGGCAAAATTAGTCCGTTTCGTCGGAACTCAAAGCGGCTTGTATCATTTACAGTCGATCCCGTACCTCCGCATTGCCAAGCGCCCCAAAAGAATGTAGCCGTATCTACACCGTTATGCGTGACACCTTATCTTAAGACAGCCCGAACTTTCTTCTCTCTCTCTCTCTCTAACCATGGACCGAGTCAGTTCTTAAGTCATGAGTAATTCCTTCTCATAGCAGGGAATGAGAAGAAGATAATGATAAAAATCTTATCATAATATAGGTACATACAAGATTTAGGACAGATTTTGGTAGAATATTTAACGAATATAAACTTTTCAAATCTCTTTTGCTGTTCTTTTTCTTTACCTGTCTAATATTAATCTAAATACTTATGAAATGGCTGACTATGTGATTTAAATGATACATGAAGTTTGGTGTTCGAAAGATTTAGCTAATTAATATGGCGATATCTTTCTCCTTGTGACTGCCCGACAAAAAAGAAAAGAGATACCACGACATTATCATCTTGTTGTAGAAGAGTGTACAATACATCGCTTCATTGTTTCTCTCGCGCACGTATACTAAATATCGCACGAACAGTGAGGCCGAATTTGTATTGTTGTAAACGTTTACATGCAAACTTCAAGAATTAATTCAAAGTCTTGAAGAAATTACATGTTCTATTGTCTGATTAAAAAATTTCAATAACATGTCGTTTAAATAATCAATAACAAGATGTTGCCAATTTTATTTTATATAAGTCTCTGTGTACGTTAGGCCTGAGTGAACAAACAGAAGAAGCGTGATATTGCATTATTATCTTTGTTTGCAGTATTAATCTTTGACAAAGCCATTACTTTATCGTGGAATGAAGCATTTCCAGTAGGTGCTCCAACTACGGTATGTCAAGCATTCCCAGTACGTGGTCAAACTTACAGTATGTAAAGAAAAATACTTCATGTATTTTAGTATAAGAACAATGAACATTTCAATGTGTCCCTACAGTAGAAATAAGCTAGATCATGTCACAAGCTTCATTATGTAGCTTTTATTATAAAGAAAGATGAGATAGGAGATATCAAGTTACATATATTGAAGACTTATCGCTTAAGACTAGACTGGCGTCCCCATTCATAAAATATAAACTGCGATAATATTGTTCACATCTGAACACCTGTACACAGACGTTTTATACCCATGTCAAATAATAACCGTGTCACACACACACACACACACACACACACACACACACACACACATATATATATATATATATATATATATCTTTTTAATTCATTAAACACATCACACACACACACACACACACACACACACACACACACACGCGCGCGCGCGCGCGCGCGCGCTGCTTTTGCTTTGCATTTTCGTCGTTTATAGGCTTGGTGGTATACGCAACCCCTTAATTTGTGCTTGTTTGCGCACTGATTAAAATTTCCGATTTTCCCAAGCAAGCCACGGGAAGAAAGGACGCCAACAAGGCCGACACCCTTCTAACCTCCGGTAGAGGACGAAGCCCTACGGATTCCTCATCCTCCCATCCCCAGATTCAAGTTCTTGTCCTTCCTCCGTCCACACGTCCTCTCTTTCACCTTTCATCTGCTACACGTATTATATCCACCCTGTGCCCAGTTGTCTATTTATGCGGGCACTCAATACCATAAAACCGAAAAATGCAATACTTACATTCCCGGATAAAATATTTGAGTTATGAATTAAACTGAAAGTTAGTTTGTTTCCTTTCTTGTACTGAGAGTACTTGTTGAGTAGCATAAGATAATGGGGCTATGAGCACAATTTTTCCCATTTCCATATTTTTCCACTGATACAACGTTTTTTTTTTTTTTGGGGGGGGGGTGCCTTTTAAGCCTTTCATCGAGAAAGAATCATAGTCCCACACCCCAAACTAAAACGATTGGAAATCCTGGTGTTTTTTGCATAAGGTGAGACCTTTTTGTTCACTAATGTTTCTTAAGTGACTGAAACGATGTTGTAACATCAAGATAAAAATCTAAAGTATGAAAGGCCGCTCATAGCCCCATTATCTTATACTACAAAAACAGTTAAATAGATTTAGTTTATAATGACCTAACGCAAGTGTGCTTATTCCGTCAGCACAATAACGCTTATCATCAAAATTAGTTATTCCCTGCTTTGATGACTCTATCAGTCTTTATTTGATGTTTAAAAGATCTCATTGCTGTCATTTCAGCGTTATGATTTTTGTTATTAAATAAAACAGAACGGTAATCATCATGAGTAATATTATTCTTTACAACTGGCTTTTTTTAAACTCCTTTTGCTTTCCTCATGTTCTTTTTTAGAATTAATAACAGAAGGATACATTGATATGTATCATTTCATTGAAAAATCAATTCGCGGTGGAATAAGTGTTATATCAAAGAAATATGCTCGCGCTAACAACAAGTATATGAAAGATTATAGCGCAGATGAGTTATCATCATATATTCTATACCTTAATAAAAACAGTCTATACAATTAGGCTATGTCACAATCTATGCCGGTTTGTTGTGATTGTTGGGTAACTATAAAAAAGATTTCCTCGATGATACGGATGATCTTAAAAAAGATCTATCTGATACTGACCATACTTATTATATTGAAGTTGATGTTGATTATCCGGAGTCGTTGCATGATCATCATAACGATTATTCGTTTTTACCATAACAAAATGATTATACCAGATTCGTTGTTTTCAGCGGAACAATTATTAAATCGACGAGGAAAACCATGCTCTGTTGAAAAATTAGTACCGAATTTGTTAAATAAACGTAATTATGTTTGTCATTATAGAAATCTTAAACAAGCTCTTGACGCAGGATTAAGTTTATCAAAGATTCATCGAATACTGCGAGTAAAGCAATCGCGATGGATGACTGATTATATCAAGTTTAATAATGATATGAGGACTGTAGCGACTACAGATTTTGAAAAAGATTTCTTTAAGCTCATGAATAACTCCGTCTTTGGCAAGACTATGGAAAATATTAGTAACAGAGTTGATATAGAACTCGTTAATAGTGCTAAACGCTGTAGTAAATTAGTTGCGTCAGAAAAGTTTGCTGGAATGATACGTATTAATAAAAATCTTGTAATGGTTAAAAAACATAAGACTAATCCAATACTTGATAAACCAATCTTTGTTGGTAATTCTGTGCTGGAAATATCAAACTGGCTTATATATGGATTTCATTACGGGTTTGTTAAAACAGTATGGCCGAATTCTAATCTGTTGTTTACAGGCACTGATTCTCTCGTTTATGAAATATTCGCTGATGATATTTATCAATATATTTTCAATCATAAAAATTTATTCGATCTATCTGACGTGCCTAAGGATAACCCTTTTGATGACCCAACAAACAAAAAAGTGATGGGGATAATGAAAGATGAATTTTGGTTCAGTATTGCTATAGAGTTCATTGGATTGCGAAGTAAAATGTACTCGTTGAAATGTGTTGACGAAAAAAGAACATAAAGAAAGCAAAAGGAGTTAAAAAGCCAGTTGTAAAGAATAATATTACTCATGATGATTACCGTTCTGTTTTATTTAATAATAATGCGTTAGGTCATTATAAAACTATATCTATTTAACCGTTTTAGTAGTATAAGATAATGGGGCCATGAGCGTCCTGTCATACTCAAAATTTTTATCTTGATGATAGTACATCGTTTTAGTCACTTAAGAAAAATTAGTGAACAACAAGGTCTCACCTTGTGCAAAAAACACCAGGATTTCCAATCGTTTTGGTTTGGGGTGTGGGACTATGATTCTTTTTCGCTGAAAGGCTTAAAGCCCCCCCCCCCCAAAAAGAAACGTTGCATCAGTGGAAAAATATGGAAATGTGAAAAATTGTGCTCATAGCCCCATTATCTTGTACTACTTGTTGTTTTCCAAAAAGATACCAATGAGGTTGGCTCATGGTGGCCGTATGATTGTTGTGATCTTGATTTGGTTTTCACATCGCCGTTAGGTGATGTCACCAGCAGCATGCCAGTCCGGTT
>JAECUM010052281.1:0-11768 GCA_016617855.1 Megalonaias nervosa | reverse complement strand
CCCCCGGCGCACAAAGTCTTGACCTCTCTGCAAAAAATCCTGCGGGCGCCCATGACTGAATGTGAATTCAATTCACGGGACAGTTCAGGTGGGTGGGGGTAATTGGTGATAAAGTGCTGCCCATTCGTTAACACTGATCAAAAATTAGCCTTCTACTCTAACGCACCTACTATCCAGCTCAAGAAACCGTACTACTGGTGCAAAACTATCAACAATTGCAATAAAAGCAAAAGTAACCCATCTACCCATTGCAAACTAATAGAAAAACAAATAACACCAAAACATCATTGGTGGCGTTCTTTCGTTACTACCGATTTTACAGAGATGTAGTCAAGAACCTGCCAGTACTTTTTTGATTGAAACACGACATATTATTGAAATATACCTAATGCCTTAAATGGAAGTGATATCGAACTGAGAAGTACTTAATACCAACGTTGTTTAGAGTGATCATTTGAATAGCAGCTTGACTAGGGGAGATCAAAAGTGTATTTTATTACATCAATGCAAACTTTGATGATTACACTGTTATGCATGCATGTTTTAAAACAGATTTTTCCACCAACATGATAAAAAAATAATAAAAGAAGAAATTCCACAAAGTATCTTAAAAGGCAAAGGCAGGATACGCGCGCATGCATGTGTGTGATTTAGATTTCTGCAGTGTGTGAGTTTACTGTGACGTCTAGCATTGGAGCATCATGCCGCAGATATGTAGCATGATGTCCCACCCAGACACATTATCCTGACACCAGGCCGACCAGTCCTAACACTAACCTCTTAATGCTGAGCAGCTAGTGAGGCAGCTATTAGTACCATTTTTATAAGTCTTTGGTATGACTCGGTCTGGGTTCGAACCCGCGACCTTCCGCATCCGAGGCGAACACTGTAACCACATTATCCTTACACTAGGCCGACCAGTTCTAACACTAACCTCTTAATGCTGAGCGCTAAGCAAGACAGTTGCTTGTACCATATTTATAAATTTTTGGTATGACTCGGCCATGGTTCGAACCGGCGACCTCCTGTATTCGAGGCGGACGCTCGAACCACTTAGGTCACAGGAGCGGTCTATTATGTTCAAAGCTGGAGAAAATGAATGAGATCCAAAATAGAAAAATACAAATATGTTGTCAACCATTCAAAACAAACGAGTGAGCCGTATACCGCAAGCAAATAGTTTACAGCCTGACTATTTCAGCGAATGATCACTGGACCATGTGCTATCTTGCTACAAGAGCCATAAATGTCAAGAGAGATAATCGTACCGTGCTGGTTATGCTGCTTGCATAAAAGTTACTTCCCTTGTTAGTAGTATTCCCAACTCCCTTGTCAAAATCTGTAAAACAAACCAATGAGAAAAACGTAAAACCGATAACAAAGCATTTAACGTTCTCTCATTATTTAAAAGAACCTCAGAAAGTTCTTGCAAGCATAAACAGATATTTAGAAATAAACGTCTTGCACACCTTCTGTAAATAACGCTAAAAAAAATTAAAAAAATGAATAAAGAAATTTGAAGGCACAATGATTTCGGTACATCCGTATTTTCTAGTTGATGTGGTAAATGTAGCTCCTGTGACGCAGTACTGGTATGTACCGGATTATTCAGACCATTTAAGCCGGATAGAAATGGCATGTAATGTACTGAAATGTGCTATGACAGATACACAGACGTCAGCAAGGAACAAACTGTATCCCGTTCCATGTCATAAATATTCCTCAGTTTTACAAAAATAAAAGCTTCCTATGGCAATTTAATGTAAAAAGGTTCTTTAAATACTAATTTATCTATCTTGTTTCAATATATGGAATATAAAGGAAACTATATTCATCCCCTCTTTTTTCTTTATTTCTTCAGGACGTTTAGTTTGAAATATTAAATAATAAATATCGAAACTCATGTGCAAGGAGACATATTGGGAACTCTTAATCGAAGAAAAGAGAGTCAAAGTTTGTGAAAACTGCTTTAATTTCATAACAAAAACAGGAGAGTTCCTCATTTGTTTAATTGCTATATATCTTATTTGTAAATAAGTAACTAATAATAGCTTTGATCCAACTAGAGGCCAGTCCTTAAGAGTTGTACAGATGAAGGGATAAAACGTGTAAACAGCAAACACATCATCATAGATGCATATAAGAAAGGGACGAAATAATCAAAACCACTATTAAATTGAAAAAAGGTCGAGGAAACTTGCCAATTGGCGTAATTCATGAAGAGGAAACCTGTTAATGGCTGTTATATATGAAGAGGAAACCTGCCAATGGACGCAATGCATGATGGTGCATGATGAGGAAACCTGCCAATTAGCGTAATTCATAAACAGGAAATCTGCCAATGGGTGTTATACATAAAGAGGAAACCTGCCAATGGATTAATGCTTGATGAAGAACCTGCTGATTGGCGTAATTTAGGAAGAGGAAATCTGCCAATTGGCGTAATACACGAAGAGGAATGCCAAATGCGCGTAATGCACGAAGAGGAAGGTTGCAATGAAATGCAATTAAATAAAACGAACTGCAGAAAAATAAACATTGACATTTAGTTAGGTGAATAAATCAATGACACAGTCTTCTATTCTTGATCAATCTACTCTAAAGCAAGCTCTAAACAAAAATGATTAACCGTAAAGATCTGAAAAATGGAAACAAAACTTCTTTAATATGAATTTTAAAGTGGTAAAAATCTGAGACGTATGAATAATCAAAATGGAAACATAATCATCGCTAAAAGGAATAGCAATTATTTGAGGAGAAACAAAAGAGTCCAGATTTTCACGGTATTAGCAATCAAGACTTGTATGAAGTTTTGAATGACATTGAACCTTACTTGAAAACAAAGTCATCTTCGAAGAATCCGTCAGTTTGGTTCTGTTACATTTCAGCGACACTAAACTATCGGGCTTAGGAAAGGGCTGACACAGGAGGAGAAGGAGGTTGAATACATAAAACAAGACATATGGTGTCGAAATGGAGGGTGTGATTGAACGTTTGTTTGACATGTTAGATACTAAATTTTGGACAGAAAATAAATTAAAGCACTTGATAAATCTTTGACAGAACTGTATTGTATCATTGCACGTAGATGAATATCAGTCGGTAAGAGAAGTTCATGGACAGAGGATATCTACGTTTTAGTAGAATATATGCGGAACTGTATCCGCGTATCTATTCAAGAAACGTAGATGTTCTTTTTTTACAAATATTTTTTAAGGCAAAAGCCGTCGATTTGCACGTTTTTTTTTCCCAGTCTGCGTCAGTGCGATTAACAGCTGCATTACTACGTCAATAAAAAGAAGTTCCCAAATTTTTTAATAATTTTGGGACAGCAACGTTTTACAAATTTAACTTGTACATATCAAGCTTCAAATTGTGTATTTTGTCAAAATAATGACTGTGTTTGTACAAAGTTGGATACATTTTTATTTTTGCTAACACATTACGTACGCGGACTGATACTGATGGAGTGGGGCAACTTGAAACATGATAGTGGTTGTATTTTTAGCAGCGATGTGTGAGAATTTTGTTTTAAAAAAGCTATCAACTGTCCTTTTGCCAATAATTGTCTCATCAAGAAGGTTCCAAATGATGAGCAAAAACTGAATGTCTTTATTTTTTTTTACAGTGTAAACAACACAGCATTGCAAATTTGTGTAAGGTCTTTAATCTCGTTGAGGATATTGAGTCGGTCTATATTCATTAGTCCTAGTTTCCTCTGACCCTTACCACCCCATTTTTTGATATTTGTACATTTATGTTGGGGTGTAGGGTCAGACTCCATTGCCTATCGATAAGTTGTAATTCGCCGACACGATTTGGTGTCGGCATGGGGTAGCCGCTTACTAGCAGGCATAGAAAACTTGAAGGACCTTTCGTCGAGATATACCTGCATGAAATCGATAGGAATATAATTTATTTTCTCAAAAATCGCGAACATAGCATTCGTCATGTCTCATGTGTTATTTGGTTATTATCTAAACCTCTTTATGAAGGCTTGAGTGAAGTTTCCTTTGAGAACCTTCCACTTAAGATTGTTTTCCAGCTCCCGTTAGAGCCTGCCACGAGAATGAGCTAGCTTCATGCCTTATCTGTTGAAAAGGGTTGCTGAGATGACCAAGACAGTCCTTTGTACCCAGTTAGGGCCATAAGGTTTTCTTTGACTTCTTCTAAAGGGAGAACAAAAGGTATGTAGCGTCAGTAGTGAAGGGGGGTGATATACGGACAATGGGAATTAACATTACAAGACACACACCCCCCGGGGGATATACGGACAAAATTTATACGTATGAGGAATATACGGACAAAAGATTGGGCCTGTATACGGACAAGGGAAATTGAACATAAGGAATGTATTGGGCCTGTATACAGACAATAGGAATTGAACAGGGGTGAAATCACTGTACTGGACACTGGCAACAATGTTGTAAGTGGTTGACCTCAATCGGGCGGAACAGTGTGGTCAAGGGGTTGACTTGAATAGGCGCTACTCTAGGGACAAATAGAGACATAGAGACGTGGTTAGAGACAGGGTTAGAGACATAGACATACATCGATTTATGAACATAAATCTATCACACAAAAAAATCGACTAAATTTTTTTCAGTCAAGATAGAATAGATATCTTTCCCAGGCAATGGAGTGGCCCTGAAAAGGATCGTTTAACTTTTTCTAATTTCTCTCCTCCCTTCTTCTTCTCCACAGTCTTCTCATCTTATCCATTACATTTGTCTTCTTCTTCTTTCCATTCTCTTTCTCCTCCTCCTCCTTCTTCTCCTCTTGTTTCCTTTTCTCATTCTCCTCTTCTTTTTCAAGCTTAGCATTGTAAGCTCTCATTTGTTCATTTCCCTCTTTGTCCTCCTTTTCCTCTTTTATAAGCTCTCTGTGTCTTTCCTTGACCTTTCTTAACTTATTGATCTCTATTTTTACTATGTGAGGACTATAACATCCGTCTTTTAACCTTACCAACTTTTCCTCCACCACCCCTATATCGTCCACCACTTTTTGCAACTTCTGCATTTTGTTGACAGGATTGCTTGCCAATTTTTTTATTCAATGTTGAATGGCGCGATTGACGGAATGGAATGGAATTTTGAATTATACTGGCGTGCACCCATACTGGGTATGTGCCAGTGTTTAATGCCTGCAAGGCAGGCTGTTAACTACTCCTGGGAGAGGTCAGCCACTTGCAACATTGTTGCCAGTGTCCAGTACCGTGACCATGGGCGCCCGCAGCATAGGTCAAGGGGGTGGTCACGTGACCCCCCAAATCGTACTGCAAATATATATGTAAATTCCGACGAGTTTAATCATGCAAATGAAGCTGAAAATATGTCACAAGATTCTGTTCAAAACGCTTAGTAAATATTAGCTTTAGTTTCAGACTCCTTACTATTGTTACGTGTAGTCTCGTACAAAAGTAACAAAAGAAAAGAATGAAGCCAACAAGCTTTGTCAATTTTAACAAAATAATTTATTTCCCTAGAAAACAAAATAAAAATATGAAATAGGACTTACGGTTTGTGAATATAATCCAAAAATTACTCCTAGAATTGAAAAATATAAGTCCTATCACTAAACAGTTCTAATTGAATCCAGGTTCGAATCTCGATGAAGTTCACTATGGAAGGCGATGGCGTCAGATGCGGTCGTTGTACTGATGGCAACAGTTCCTCGTTGAATCACAATTTATAATGTTCTGTTTAGAATTCCAGAGTAAATTTCCACAAAATGTCTTTGTCCCAGAATTTTTATAAAGAGGAGCTCTTGTTTAGTTTTCCAGAGAATATAAATTATTAAAACCCCCAAAATAGATGAACTTTAAAAACAAACTGGCATCAAAAATAAAAAACACCTTCAGCCCTAAAGGTGTAGGAATACGACTGGGAAATCTACCAGAAATCGTCTGTCTTAACCCACGATCTTAGGTGACATGGTGGCTCACGTGACGGGGCTACGTGATCACTAATTTGAACAGCGTAGTAAAAAAATGCCATTTAACACGTAGCCTAGACTAGCCCTATCTAAGAATCAAATTCTCGCGCTGGAAATAAATTAAAAAAAGTCTGTTTGCAACTTAGCTAACACGTGGGCCGAACATGACCTTGGTAATACCCAATCGTTTCCATTCAGTGTTTACAAGCGTCTCAACCAAGGTGAACTAAAATTAGTGATAAAGCAACCATTAGGTTCTGATCAGGTCAAGTGAATTTTCCGAAAAGCGATTCAAATTCAATGAAAATTATCATTACAATAAATGTAATGAAACAAAATAAAATAAAAAAGAATTTAAAACTAACACACAAGTAATTTGATTACATATTCGTAACATTCCCCCCCCCATAAAGAAAAGGAAAGATTTATGTAATAAAACTTTCTTTATACCACATGTAAATTATACATGAGGTTAAACAAAATTACGTAAGAAAACTGATATGAATTATACAAAGTGTACATGAAATAATAGTTCTATACACAGGAAAGTGCATCTGCAATCAAATTGTCTTTCCTTTGATGTGCCTGATGTTAAGATTATATTCTTGTGAAAACAAACTCCACCATAATAATCTTTGATTTTTATGTTTCATCTTGTCGATGAAAGTAAGGGGGTTGTGATCACTAAACACAACAACCGGAGAAGGAGCTGAACTAATGTAAACTTCAAAATGCTGTAATGTCAATATTAAAGCCAAACATTCCCTCTCGATTGTTGAGTAATTTCTTTGGTGCTTGTTTAATTTCTTAGAGAAATAGCACACTGGGTGATCAACACCTATCTTCTTGAATCAATACTGCTCCAACCCCAACATCACTTGCATCAACAAATAATTTAAAAGACTGATTGAAATTTGGAGCTGTGAGAACCGGCGCACTTTTGAGTATGACTTTTAACCTATCAAAAGCCTCCTGACATTTTTAAGTCCAAATAAACTTGTTTTTCTTACTCAACAAGTTTGTCAGGGGTTCAGCAATATAAGAAAAATTGGAACAAAATTTCCGATAGTAACCAGCCATACCCAAAAATCGCATCAGTTGCTTTTTACTGACAGGCACAGGGAAATCAGAGATAGTCTTGACCTTAGCATCTATAGGTTTAACTTGTCCATGTCCCATAATATGTCCTAGAAAAGTTACACAAGCACGGCAGAACACACTTTTAAATAAATTAATTGTCAAAGTTGCATCAGTGAGTCTTTCTAAGAATTTCTGAATCGTTGCTAGATGTTCTTTCCAGGTGTCGTTGTAGATGATGACATCACCTATGTAAGCGTCACAATCATCTAGACCAGAGGTAATCATATTCATCATGCGTTGAAAAGTCCTTGGGGAACCCTTCATCCCGAACGGCATTACATTATATTGATAGAGTCCATCTGGAGTCACAAATGCCGAAGTTTCATTTGCCCTTCCCGTTAGTGGAATTTGCCAAAATCCTTTCAGAAGGTCAAATTTGGTGACGTACTTGGCATTTCCAATTTTATCAATACAGTCATCGATTCTTTGTAATGGAAATGAATCTGTTTTTGTCACACTGTTCACCTTCCTATAATCAGTGCACATACGGAAAGTTTTATCTGGTTTCGGAACAAGTATACATGGTGAATTCCAATCACTTTTACTGGGCTCTATGAAATCATTCTCCAGTAAATACTGAATTTCCTTTTTCAAGTATTCCTGTTTGAGAGGGTTCATCCTGTATGGCTGTTGTTTCAGAGGTTTTGAATCTACAATTTCAACGTCATGAAAATTTTTGTTTGTCCTCGTAGGAATATCTGGAAACAAGTGCTCATATTCGAATAGTAACTGCTTAAGTTCATTCCTTTCTTGTTGTTGTAAATGTAAAAGTGTCTGGTCCAGATTTGTCATAATTTCCGAATTCCGAAGATTTGTTGATCCAATATCAACAGAGTCCGATTGAATTCCTTCACTTAAATCGTCAGTTTGTGGGACAGGTACAACTAAATTAATTGCATAATTTACTTGGCTATCTCTTTCAATATACTAGTACTCCATTAATTTATTTAGATCAGGGTACTATTATTACAATTTAACTCATTCATTTTCTTCTTTATTTTGTACGGGCCGTAAAATCTAATTTGAAGAAAATTTTGAAGAATGAGCAAGAGAGAATGAACTCTATTACAAGACTCAAAACTTCTCTCAATTAAAGTTCTGTGAAACCATAATTTCACTTTTGACTTGAATTGCTGAGTGCCAAATTCAAGCATTACTTGCTGGAATATTCCAGATATAAAATTTTACCTTTGACCAGACTGGACAGATTAGGAAGGTCAAATTGAGTAAGAAACTTTATCAAAGCTTTTACAATGGTTTTTGTTTTAATATTCCTCAAAGGAATTGCCTCTGGGAATCTTGTTGACGCACATATAATGGTCAACAAATATTGATTGCCTGACTTGGTCTTAGGTAAGGGACCAACACAATCTACCATGATTCTGCTAAATGGTTCGTCAAATGCAGGAATATGTTGCAGATGAGCCTTAGCTATCTTCTAATTGGGTTTTCCTACCATTTGACAAGTATGGCAAGATCTACAAAATTTACAAACATCACTTTTAATTTTTGGCCAATAAAAGTGAGTCAAGATCTTGTGGTAAGTCTTATTGATCCCTAAATGACCAGCCAGAGGAGTTTCATGGGCCAAACTAAGTATTTCCTGTCTGTAAGATTTTGGAACTACAATCTGATAGTTCATTGACCACTCGTCACCAGCAGGTACCTCGGGAGGTCTCCATTTTCTCATAAGAATTCCATTTTTAATGAAATAACAGACAGGTACTTCAGTGGCTTCAGTTTCACTAATGGCCCTCTGAAACAAACAGGAGATCTCAGGATCTTTTTCCTGTTCGACGACAAGTGACTGTCGTTTGTCACCCTGATTAGATAAAAGAGAATGAGTATTTAAAAGAGGATCACTGTGATCAATACCCTTTGACTGATCCAAATTAGGAATGAAAGTGACCTCGCGAAAAGCCTGACCAATACATGTGTCAGCTAAAGGAATATTTTCCTTATCAAAATCATTCTCAAGAGCTTTCCTTGCCATAGATCTCGTAACTGCACAAGCTGGGTATAAATGAGGGTATTCTTTTTCAATAGGATCAACTTTCTGATCCAAAGAAGGCTTGTCAGTTACAAGTGGATTAACCACAACCTTGTCTCCAGCTAGGTCATTGCCTAGTAACAAATGAATGCCCTCAACGGGTAAAGAAGGTACTATGCCGACTGTCACAGGTCCTGAAATTAAGTCTGATGACAAATTTACAGAATGGAGAGGAACATTAACAAAGTCGCACTCTACTCCCTAAATGAGAACACTCTCATTAGAACAGGACTTCTCAGAAAAAGACAAAGTACCTGATAATAAAAGACTCTGAGAAGCTCCTGTATCCCTTAAAATTTTAATTGGGATGGGATTGGCCAAATCACCCAAGAGTGATAAAGAACCCTTCTACATGAATGGTTCATAATTCTTCATAATAAAATCAGACTGGGGTTTATTAGACCCAACAAATGTATTGCTTTCAATACATGACCGTGACCTTGACCTCTTAGAAATAAGAGCATTTGGGATAGGTCTATCTTGATTCTGATGCCTATATTTCAATTTGAAGCAATCAGAAATGACGTGTCCTTTTTTCTTGCAATAGGTACACGTAGGAAGAGACAAGGATTTTGAATCAAGTTTATCAGAAGTTTGATTTTTAAAAGTTGTGCCAGATTGAATTTTAGATGGAGTCGTATTAGGCTGAAATACTCTTCTACCAGTAGACTGCTGAGTGAATGACTTGCCTACAACAGGAACTTTATGAGTTAAGAAATACTTATCAGCAGCGCTAGCAGCATTTTCCAAGGTTTCGATATCATGCTCTTCAGGACGAGTCTTAATGTCATTAGGAACACAGTTCTTGAACTCTTCAAGTAAGATGAGTTGTCTGAGACTTTCATAATCATGTTCAACTTTCTCGGCTAAGCACCATCTATCAAATCGTTGTGCTTTTTCCCATGCAAATTCGACATAAGTCTTGTCAGTGGATTTTCTAGATTCCCTGAATTATTGCCGATAAGCCTCGGAGACTAACTCATAACCCTTCAAAATACAATCCTTAACCACATCATAGTCAGCACTCTCTTCTAGTGACAGTGAAAAATAAATATCACTAGCTCTACCAGTAAGTACAAATTGTAATAATAGTGTCCAATGCTCCTTTGGCCACTTCAAATTTTCAGCAACTTTTTGAAAACGAGGAAACTATCCATCTACTTCTTTTTCTCTGAAATGGGGCACTAGCTTTATATTTCTATAAACATCAAAAGTAGGGGAGTGTTTTCCTTTTGCCAGCTCTAATTCTTTGATTTTAGTTTGAAATTCCCTTTCATCCTTCTCTCTTCGTAATTGCATCTGTCTCCATCTCTCCTCTTTCTCAAATTGTAATTGTTTATCTTTCTCCCTCTCCTGTCTCTCTCTCTCTCTCTCCTTCTCTTCAAATTGCAATTTCATTTGTTTTTCATTCTCTCTTTCCTCTCTCTCTCTCTCTCTCTCTCTCTCTCTCTCTCTCTCTCTCTCTCTCTCTCTCTCCTGTTTTTCAAGTTGCAATTGCAATTGCTTCTCTTCTAATTGCAACTGCAATTGTTTCTCTCTCTCCTCTTTCTGAAATTGCAACTGCATTTGTTTCTCCTCTTTATCTTTCTGAAGCTCCAGCTTCCTTAACTCTAATTCCATCTTGTATTTCATTTTTAATTCTTTTAATTTTATGTCAGAGTCTGATACAGACTTACTGACCGAAGTCAAAACACTTCTATCAAAAACATTCTTCTCTACCAAATACTGAATCAAAATGTTTTTAATTTCTTGCTTCGTTAAGGAAGATTTTGCTTCAGAAAGATCGTATTTTCTTGCAAGTTCAAGGAACTCATCTTTTTTCAAACTATCCAACTGCTCCTGAGTAGGACTAGAAAGAAAAGTCTCCACTTTTAATGACATTGTGAATGAAAGACTGTTGTTTTCACTAAAGATTTCAAACAAGATGTAAAATAGTACTTGGGATTTAAAAACTAGGGGAATTTAAATTTCAAAAAACAATTTTCTGAAATATTTTAGCCAGAATTCATATATCCCAAGACGAGAACCCCAATTTTCTTTGTTACGTGTAGGCTCGTACAATAGTAACAAAAGAAAAGAGTGACGCCAACAAGCTTTGTAAATATTAACAATATAATTTATTTCCGTAGAAAACAAAATAAAAATATGAAATAGGACTTACGGTTTGTGAATATAATCCAAGAATTAATCCTAGAATTGAAAAATATAAGTCACTAAACAGTTCTAATTGAATCCAGGTTCGAATCTCGATGACGTTCCAATATGGAAGGCTATGACGTCAGATGCAGTCGTTATACTGATGGCAACTGTTCCTCGTTGAATCACAATTTATAATGTTCTGTTTAGAATTCCAGAGTAAATTTCCACAAAATGTCTTTGTCCCAGAATTTTTATAAAGAGGAGCACTTGTTTAGTTTTCCAGAGAATATAAATTATTAAATCCCAAAAAATAGATGAACTTTAAAAACAAACTGGCATCAACAATTAAAAAAAACACCTTCAGCCATAAAGGTGTAGGAATACGACTGGGAAATCTACCAGAAATCGTCTGTCTTAACCCACGATCTTAGGTGACATGGTGGCTTACGTGACGGGGCTACGTGATCACTAATTTGAACAGCGCAGTAAAAAAAAAAAAAAAAAG
>JAECUM010052280.1:0-25412 GCA_016617855.1 Megalonaias nervosa | reverse complement strand
TTAAATTGCGAGATATTGCCAAGAAGAGCTTTATTACAGCAGAAAAAACTGCTACTGCCTTTATCGGTTACGATAACAGTGATAAATTTGATAATCAAAATATTTTAGCAAATTTTAACTCTACAAATTTGTTTGATTTTCTTCATCCAACTGTAACGCGAGAACTTGCAGTTCATAAGGGTATCAAGCTAATAGTGCCGTGCGATGTTATTTTATCAAAGTTATATGCACTTCAGAAAGATATAAATGTAGATTTCATCAAGGAGATTGCCGAACCATATTTAACAGCTAAATCACGAAACATTTTAGCTGGAACAAATATTTCCTCTGTCGCTGATGGAATACATGAAGAAATAAATAAAAAATTGGAGGAATTTACTGTATCAGGATCAGGTTCGAAATTTTCCAGTGGCAGAGAATCAGATACCAAAGTTTGAGAAATAAAACGATATTTCAATAAATGTTTTCGGACTAGATGAAAAAGAAAATGTTTTCCCGAGATATATTTCAGCATTTGCTACACAAAATACAATAAATTTATTATTTTATAAAGGACATTACAGCTGCATAAAAAAACTTTAACGGCCTAGTTGGCAGATAATATAATAAAAATAAAAATAAGACATATTTTTGCCACCGTTGTTTACAAGGTTTTTCTAAAGATAAAAAACTGCAAGAGCATCTTAGATACCGTGCTAATGTTCAAAAAATAACAATGCAATGAGATAAAGAAAAAGTATTAAAATTTAAAAATGATAATCATAGATTAAACATTCCATTTGTTATTTATGCTGCTTTGGAGTGTCTACTTGTTCCTGTGGCAGGCGCAGAAAATAAACCAAATAAATCAAGCATCAAAAAAATACAACATGTTCCCTGTGGAGCAGCTTATAAAATAGTTTGTTGCTCTAACGATAATTTTTCAAGTCCAATAAAATTGTACAGATGTAAAAGTCCTGCCGTATGGGTACTAAAAAATTTAATAGACGATGTTAATAAAATTATTATCCAGAACAGCTCCAATAAAAATAACATCCAAACAGCAACTTGACTTCGATAAGGCAGTTAATTGTCATATCTGCGAGAAATCTCTAGGTAACGATAAAGTGCGCGATCACTGTCATCTTACCGGCCAATATCGCTGAGCAGCACATAACAATTGTAACTTGAAATTTCATGCGCCAGATTATATTGCTGTCGTTTTACATAATTTTCGTGGTTATGATAGTCATATCATTGTCGAAGCATTTGGCGATGAGGAAATTAAATCTAAACTTCAATTAAATGATATAATAAAATGTATGCCAAACAATTTTGAAAAGTATATGTCAGTTACGCTTGGCAAATTACGTTTCATCGACAGTCTGCAATTTATGGCAGCACCATTAGACGAGCTTGTAAAAGGTTCTAGTAGTTTCAATAATTTTAAACAGTTGCTTTGGTGGAGGCTACATCTCTTTGACAAAAAAAAAAAGGCGTCTTTCCGTATGAATATCTGGATGACTGGAGTATATTTGATGAAACTTCACTTCCTAACAAAGATAAATGTTACTCTCAGTAGAAAAATGAAAATATTACACATGACAAATACAAATATGCACAGGAAATTGGAATACATTTGGTTGTAAGACACTTAGTGATTATCATGATTTATATTTGAAAACAGATGTATTATTATTTGACAGAAAATGTCAGTTATTTTGTTGAAGTTGATCTCGATTATAGTAGTTCGTTACATGATCTACATAAAGACTACCCGTCTTGTGCAGAGTCAATGATGATCGATTATAGTTTATTATCGCCTGAACAAGAGGCAATGACAACAGCAAAAAAAAAATCGATTATTAATAAGATAGTTCCAAATTTGTTAAATAAAAGAAATTACGTGATACATTACAAAAATATAAGACAAGCAGTATATGCTGGACTAATTCTGAGAAAAGTCCATCGCGTGTTACAATTTAATCAATCACGGTGGATGGCAGATTATATTGATTTAAATTCCAAATGTCACACTATTGCTAAGACCGATTTTGTGAAAAACGTTTTCAAGTTAATGAACAATTCCGTGTTCGGTAAGACGATGGAAAATATCAGAAAGCGAGTCAATATCGAAATTGTAAATGATATAAATCATAGAAATAAATTAGTTAACGATGACGATTTTGTCAGTATGAAAATCTGTGATGAAAATCTTGTTGCAATACAGCGACGAAAAACAAATTTAAAGTTAAATAAACCGATTCATGTTGGTGCAGCTGTACTTGATATATCACTATAATTTTACCAAAAAGCAGCGGCCAGATTCGGAGTTGCTATTTACTGATACGGATTCACTTGTTTATAACATAAAATGTGAGGATGTTTATCAAGATATTTATAACAATAACAATTTATTTGATGTATCGGATTATCCAAAAAGTAGTGGATTTCATGATGATGCAAATAAAAAATCATCGGCAAGATGAAAGATGAAATTTATGTTTGCGCCAGTTAGGGAATTTGTTGGACTAAGAAGTAAAATGTACGCCGTAATTTTAGACGACAATAAACTGACAAAAAAAGCAAAAGGTATTCCTCGCGGATATGTAAAAAAGTGTATGAAATTTGATGATTTTTAAGCAGCGCTAAACACCTGCACTAATTTTATAAAAACAAATGTTGTCAGAACAAATCATCACATACTTGAAACAGATACAATTATAAAACGTGGACTAAGTAGTTTTGATGATAAGATATCTTGGACACTATTCAAATCAACATCTTTAATTAATTTTGGCTTAACTTTATGAATAATGTTCGAAAATTTAAATTAGGCGATGGAGTTAGTAGCAAAATTAAAAAATTAATGGCCAATGGCCAGCAATTATCAGTTGAATTTAATGTTGACATTTCAGGTATTTGTTTTAGTAAATTTGATAGAATAAATCTCTCGCTTATCAAATCAGATAACAGCAAATATTTTGATTATCTTGAAAAGTTGAGAGATGAGCTTATGCTAAAATACAATAATCTTCATGATACGATCAGTCAAGAAAAATACACAAACGTAACACGTTGACCTGAACCGGTCGAGGTTTTTGCAAAAGGTGGTAGGTATATTCTCACCAGGATAGCAATTAAAGAGTTATTCAAATGTCATGGAAAAGTAAGAGGAAAAATTAAATTTTATTTGTATAAACACGATATTGAATTATTCATGACATCTACTGTCGATACATTAATAATAGGTGAGGAAGTTCTTTAAAAAATAAGAAAGGGAGATAACTCTGTCTGTCTTCCCTGTATATATAAAGGGAGATAACTCTTCTGTCTTTCTTGTATTTTGAAGGGAGAAACTGTTTGTCTTCCTTGCATTTGAAGGGAGGTAACTCTTTTTATAATAAATTTTAATTATAAATAATTATATTTTTATTTACTGATAAATAATATTTTTTGTTGTTTTTTTTTTAAGAAACATTATCCTTTTTTAATGAGTTTGTCAAGTTTCTGGCTTCTTTCAGATTTTTTCAGAGATAATAATTAAGATAAAAAAATACAACAATGAATAAGCCACGCTTATTGTGTAAGCTACGTTTAGATTTCCTAGTATTGGTCATCTTATATACAATACAACCCTTATCTAGTTTGGGGTTCCGCCCAAAATTGCTCTAACTTCAACAGAGAAAAACACACTCTCCCACCATGTCACCCCGGGGTTGATTATGGTGGGAGAGTGTGCAGATTTCTGTTGAACGTAGAGAAGGACCCCGTTTGTGTATGTGCTGTCCATTGTCCATTGTGAAGATCGCCCTCTGGACCTATTAGAATGTCGTTTGGCAATCTAAGGGTTCACATGGGGGTTGTCCTGTTCTATTTCGTTACCATCGGGACCTGCTAGAATGTCGTTTGACAATTTAGGGGTTCACAAGGGTGTTATGTCTGTTAAAATTACCATCTGGACCTGCTAGAATGTCATTTGGCAATTTAGGGTTTCACATGGTGGTATTGTCCTGTCCTTTTTCGTTACCCTCTGGACCTGCTACAATGTCATTTGGCAATCTAGGTGTTCCCATGGGGATATTGTCCTGTCAATATATGTTTTGTAAAAATAAAAAAAAATATTTATAATATTATATTTTGAATCATTGCAACAGTAGTAATAGTAAATGAGCTGTTTCTATCTCAGAGACCCCCTTGCCCCGACAAAACATATTTTGTCAGAAATATGCTAGAAAGCCTTATCATGTGAAAGTCATTATTTTGAGCTAGAAAAGGCTGGTGATAAAATGTCAACATAGAAGCGTTTTGGAGGGGGAAGGGGGTCTCAAAGATAGAAACCCAATTTACTATTACTACTGAGAGCGAATCCTAAAATTTTTTTAGAAAGGTTATTTTTTAAAAATAAAGCTTCCTACAAAAACAAAAATACAAGATCAATAACGTCAAACCGTTGCCTCTAACCGATCAAGACTTCTCTAATTGGGTGAGCTCATTTTTTTCCTGACACTTTTGACCACTGTGTGTTCGAATTTTTATGAGTGTTCGTTTATTCGTCGGACACTCAATTCTTTTCGTCGCACTTCCTGCTGCTGTGTGGGTGTGGCTTAAGTAAATCATTATTATATCAATAACGGAATCACACACAGCTAAACTAGCTCGACAGCGATTAGAGGCAATTAAGAAATATCTCCCCGCCCGTGATTATGTCAAGCAACAACTACAAGCGCGTCAGGAGTCTCATGTGTGAATTATAGTGGGTACCGAATAGTTATTTAAACCAATTATCGAGCCAACAAAGAAAATTGTTACAGCAACTGAGGCAACACAAAAAGTTCTTGAAACATTGCCTGTTGATATTACTGCCCGTCTTCAAGCAACCCAACCACAAGCTGAAGATGAGTCACAACCTCAGTCAAGAGTTAGAATTAACACTATATATAAATTTACGCCTGAAGGTATTGCCACTATCAAGGACCTAGAACAAACAATTAATGTTGTCGTGTTTGGATATTATGAAAGAAATAATTATGTAAAACCCTAATATATTAGAAATTTGAGACCTGTCAGTTGGATGTGTGATGTATATCGCATCGCTACTGATAGTCTGCAAATCAGATCTGAGAAAGATATTAATCATTTTAATATCTTTAAACAGGCAGTAGATCATCATATTGAACAAGTAAAACAAAAAAGGAGACAAAAAGAAATGAAATTGCAACCTGAAGAAGTTAACAGTTATGGAAACGAAAAGAAAAAGAAATGAAGTCGAAATTTAAAGAGGTTGAACGAGCAAGGAAACAAAAAGATGATTTGGAATATGAAGAAATTAGACGAAAGTGGAAACTACCTTCACCAATTAAGAAAGAAATATAAGAAACAACGGGGAGTAGTCTGAGCGATTGGGTCACTCGAGGAAGTGGTCTTATTACTCCATGTCCCGATAACGTTATTGCCGACGTGGACAGACTAGAAATTTTGATTGGCGGAAAACGAGCGGGCAATAATTCCCCAGAAATCATTAAGGAAGCAGCTGCAATTTGTCAGAGATTATTTACAGGCGGTATCATGGATATTAATGTTTATCGGTCCCTTATTGATAAAATCGCCGATGATTACCACAGTGATTAAGGGTATACAATTAGATCAGTGACAAGAAAATAAGATGATCCTACATAATGCTCAACGTGGACCGATCATGGTCAGGGTGATAAATTTGCGATTACCTACGTACAAAGCGATCAACGGAGATGGACTCGGTAATGTTGTTCAGTGTCTGTTCAGAAGGATGGCCCCAAAAGCAATACCGATTGCAAAGCAACTGGGAATGAAAGCTATTGACGCTGTTTGTGATAAAGGTATTGGTGCTGTTGGTGATATTGCCGGTAAATCATTCTCAGCAATCAAGGACAGACTAGCACGATTAATACGCAGACCGCAGGCGGTCCGACCTTAGCCATTAAAACTACCCAGCACCGAAGTTATGCCTGCAAATGTTAGTTAAATAATAAATCAAGCTGCAAATAAAATATTTATAGAGTTGGCTGGTGTACCACTATCAGAAAAAGAAAAAAATATATAAATGCTAGTCTGATAGCAGGAAGTGGTCTTCGTGTTAGACCAGGAGTCTCAAACTCAAACCACCATGAGGGCCGCATGATGGCATCTTTGGTGGCCCAAGGGCCGCGCCACCTTTTTTGTCTCTCATGACACCGTGTGACGCCAATCAGTTTGTGGGCCACAGGATAGAGCTTGGCGCGGTGCATACGGTCCGCGTGCCGCATGCGGTCCGCGCGCCGCGTATTTGAAACCTCTGTCTTAGACGATACCAAGTATAATAAAGATGTTCAAACGTATATCTGACCCCGCATTCGACATGGACGCACCAGCTCTCAAAGATGAATCGATAAGTGATTATCAATATTATTCTTATGAAGCACGACAGCAGTTCAGGATACAAGTAAATATTTCTTACCCGTTGAAGCATTTATTGAAGTAGAAAGTGAAATTTTAAAAACAGATGATACTGAATATTTAGCTGATGTTAGGGTTGATTTTGTTCAATAATGGCATTATGGCGTTGTTCGACAGTGCTACGTATATCATCGACGGAAGACCCATTGAATCGATTCAGAAAGACGTCAACGTTGGCACGACGATACTTGGCCTTGCAAGATACAGCGATGATTATTCAAGCTGGTCCGTCAATGACGTTTGTAAAGGATACTTCTTACCACCCTTTCAACAGACAGTATGATATAAGACGACCAAGAAACAATGCCGGCGCTGCTGATGCTGATGTGGAAAACATGATTATTAGCGTTAATCCAGAATTCAACTTATGCTGAAAGATGGAAGAAGATGTTGATGTGCAATTCCACTGTCACATATCTTTGGATTTTGTAGAAATGTCAGCAAGGTTATTTTCGGAGTCAAGCATACAGTTGTACTCGTACGAAAGTCTACCGACGATGATGCAATCTGGCACCCCGTCAATGATACTTGTAAAGTAATACTAGCAAAACTTCGTTGTGGATACCAGTAATTACTCCAATACTCTTTGAAGAAGAACGTCTGTTCTCTTTTATGAGTCAAGGTGGTAAATCAACATTATCATGGTTGACGATGACTACAAATAGTGTTCAAAGTAATATTAATGGTTGATTCACATGGCAGATAGCATCACAGCAAGGTATGTCTGCACTACGACATATATTTGTTGCTTTTCAAAATACTGAACGAGTAACCTCACAAACACACAGTATAATGATATTTGACAAACCTGGTATTACTGAGGTTTCACTGAGAATAAATGGACATCAGGAACCAGCTGAGGATATATTATTGAAGTTTGAAAATAAACATGTAGCACATGCATATCATCGTTTGATGACATTCATGGGACGTGATCAAAATATTGATTCTGGTCTTCAAATATCAAAACTAAATTTTACAACGCTGTATCCGATTTATAACTTTGTTCTGGAACATTTGGATTTAGTTAGGCAATCAGTCGTTGATATACACTTTCGAGCTCGTGTGGCAAGAGGAGCTATTGCTAATTACAGAGCAATCGCTGTTATACTCTCAGACAAAACAATGTTGCTTGAAGGTGTTGGCGGACGAATGAGAGTCATTGATGCCCCAGTAGAAAACATGTAATTAAATCACTGATGATCTTATAATGTCATATCATCATGTTAGTGTCAGTCTGACTCCTGGTCAGATTAAAAAGCTACAATCAGTATCTGGAATAAAATTATTACTCAGATCAGAACAGATCACAGGCGGTCGAAATAAACTATCGCTGACAGCACGTAAACTCAAGCATTTCAAAGACGCCAAACGATCAAAGACCGGCGTACGACGTAGTCTATCTGCTGGTGCAATTAAAGACACTGCCAAGACGGGTGGTATATTTCCACTTCTCACAGCTATACCAGCGTTGATAGCCTCTGCAGCCCCAGCTGTTGCAAAAGCAGCTGCACTTGGTTCTCTTGGAACTGCAACTTGGATGGCAATAAAGAAAGCAACAGGCCACGGATAAAAATATTTCCAAACAATTCAACAGAGAAAGGTTTACAACTGCCAGGAACCCCTCATTCATGGTACGGTCAATCCACGGGGAAAGGTCTAAGACTGTCCGGAACACTTCGTTGATACTTCCCATGTCCAATTTTGATTTACTTGATGCTGCTAAGCGATTAAACATAAAAAACTTTAGAGGTATTTTTATGCGTGATCAATTACCAAAACAACCAAGCCGTGTTGAGACCGGTATCATTGATCTCGATGTTCTGGTCAGGTACTCATTGAGTTGCATATGCAACTGATCCAAGTGGAATTAGCACCATCGATGGAATTTTAAAATATGTTGACGCTGGAACACATAGTATTCCGCCAATCTGGTAGTCAACATTACCAACACAGACAATAATTGATTCGTCAATATGTGGCCGTGAAGTACTTGCTGTACTCGATGCTGTGTCATCGTCAACAACACCGGCTCATAAAGTCGTGCACGATTATACCACCAGACGATATAGCCATCCACCGTGGTTTTAAACGTGTCTTAGTGAATATACAATGGTAGATATTTTCGGAAGATCTTCTCGGAGTCTCAAACCTCAAGGTGAACTATCCAGATACGCAACACATGATCATATCAAAGACGAGATAGCTAATCTTTTGTGTCTCGTAGATGTGGACCAAAATGAAGTTGTTTTTTTTTTCAGGATCAACAAGGACGATTAAAAACGAGTAATATCCTGTTGACAGATATTATTCTGCGAGTTCCAGATCCAACCGAAAATAACTTAGCGGTATTTGCTAAGAACGGTAAAATTAAAAACTCGGAGGAATCAGTGTTAACACTCATGGGAGAGATTGCTGGACGCATCATTAGAATTGGAGATATTATGTATGGCAATCTCAATATGAGCAGAAATACAATTATCAATGTGAGAGAACCAAAATCAGACGATGCTGTGGCAACAAAAAGATACGTAGACAGCAACAACAACACGACCAGAACTGAAATCGATGACCGTTTATTATCCGCCGGTGATACAATGACTGATTCTCTCAATATGGCTAATAATAAAATTACTGGTCTTAGAGGACCAGAATCAAATGATGACGCTAAAAAGATGACGTTGCAACAATACGTCGATGATAGCAACATTCCGATGATGAACTCGTTAATGACACTCAATGATGAATTGGCCACATTTAAATCTGATTATACTACTCGCGTAAACGCATTTACAAATTTTCGTGCAAAAACAAATAGAGCTATTAATGAATTTTTTGGAAGTCCAGCAGTTATCGACATTAAACTCTCTGACGTAAATAAAAATATTAATGAATTTTTTGGAAGTCCTGCAGCCGTCAACATTAAAATCTCCGAAATCATAAAGATTACCGACAGTGTAGAATATGCAGTAGCGTCTGGATCAGCATTATGGTCATCAATCAATCAATTCATCATATATCGCTCTGAGGTTAAAGGTATATACAGGCCCTCATTATTCGGCACTACATCATTTGCAATATACACCGGCAATCATCGGTGTTCTTCACTGAATGCTACATCTGTTATGTTAGTAGCACTGGATCAAAACGACCAGGAAATATTTACAGTGACATTTGAAAAACGAGATCTCGGCTTGATTTACTATTGGTGTCTTGAATTAGTCGCTAAACTACCACCTAATTAAATCATATAATGAACCAATCGATTGACTTTGTTGCAGCGCAACATTATAGATACCAACAAGTGTGTTCGTTGCAGACCCAAATGAAAAATATCATTGACGAGTACACAGTAAAACTAAAAAAGTACCACAGACGTATCGTTGTTACTGACATAATTGTGTACTCGGTGTCCGCGGTTGTCGCTGCAACAGCAACTATAATCGGATCGTTATCGGCGTCATATATAATAGTACCAGAAATAGGAATTGGTGTTGCAGTTATAACCGGTGTTGCTGGTGTTCTTAATATCATCGCAAAAAAGATATCTACGTGTGCGGCTGATAAATTACACGAATATACAACGTTGCCATCAGAGGCAACACACGTACAGGCCAAATTATCATCGCTGATATCATCTGGGCTCAATGATGGAATAATATTAGATCAGAAATTCGCAGAAATGATTAAGGTTTACCATGAAGCAACTGGAAACCAAACCCCGTTGTCTCCGACAAGGACAGAGTCACCTTAATTTAAATCAGGTGTTACATATATGTAATTAATTACTTGTGTGTTAGTGTTAAATTTTTTATTTTACTTTTATGTCAAAATGTTTTTGTAATGATAACTTTATTCACTGGAATTGACATTTTTCCGGAAAATTTAGTTCAGTTCTGTTTTGACCTGGTAAATAACCAGTATTGCTACACTGTATTTTTAGCTGACCTAGTTCTGGACCTTGATTCAGAACTGGTAAACAAATTCAGTTATTTCTTTCCTAGAGTGAAAATCATTGGTCGCATTCAAGGTCATACATGGCGTTCGTATCAGTTTTATGTAAACAATTTTTTAAAAATTTTGATTTAGTTTTATAGATTTGATGAGTATTCCTGTGGTGTTACTACGCCGTTCGAATGAAGTTACCACGTGACCCCATCATGTGATCTAAAATTGCGGGTGAAAACTGATGTTTCATAGTGATTTCAGTCAGCCGTAGATCATATCTTGGGGCTCAAAGGTATTACTTTTGTTGTTGCCAGTTTGAATTGAGATTTTATTTGAAATAATTTATTTTCCCTAGAGACTTTATCTAGTGCTCATCAAAATTCTTGGACAAAGATATTTACTGAAACTTATTCGAATTCAAAAGCCGGAATATTATTTTTAGTGATTTAGCAAGGAACTGTTGACACGACAACACAGAACAGGTTATAGAAGACATCATCGCCTTCCATTTTGGAACTTCATAGGGATTCGAGCTATGATTCAATTAGAACATTTTAGTGATATTACTTATATTTTTAATTTCTAGGAATAATGTTTGGATTAGATTCACAAACCGTAAGTTCTTTTTCACATTTTTACCTTGTTTTCTAGGGAAATAAATTATTCTGTTAAAATTTACAAAGCTTGTTGTCTTCACTCTTTTCTTTGTTACTTTTGTACGAGCCTAGACACGTAACACAGGAAGTAAATAATAATAATGTCACTAATTACTACGTCACAAGAGTTGCAAGAAAAAATCGTCGTTAATACAACACCGCCAACAACCACAATGATATCAGAGAGCTCAACTAATCCAAAATTCGACATTTGCTTTCCAACGGCAATTCCAGCCAAAGAAATAGCGTTAGCGCAATTGCGTGTATATTACAGCTGGCAAAATATTAAATCAAAGTCATTCGGTGGGTTGTCCGCAAACAACTCATTAGCGTTTTCTTGTAGAAATAAATCTGATGGAACTCCTGATTGGCAAGTTGTTGGTATTCCTACGGGCAGTTATCAAATAGAAGAGATCATTAGTGAATTCCAACGCAGAATTAAATCTATCAAAGGAAAAGAATCTAAAATCGCTAGTACGGTTCATGAGCCAACATTAACAGCCGTGATAGAAATATCAACACCCGACTACACAGTAAATATATATCAATCATTGATCAGAACCGTATTAGGATGGCCAGAGCTAGCACATGCAGCGTCTTCGACGCATCCACCGCAACCTCAACGCGGGGATTTTATTATGAACAATAAAGGGTACTGGGAAAAAACTCCAGATTACGAGATATGGACACTAATGCCAGAATTCAAACTTTGATTACGAATCGAATATCGTCGGGGTGAGAAAGAAAAATTCATTACCGTGTTATGAAATCATGGAATATATTCGTTTTCAAAATTTGATTTCGAAAATCATTTCAAAATTATTAATGCTGAGCACAAACAAATGAGTGACAAACTACACCAGTCATTCATCAGTTATCTTAACGAGTACGCCACCTCCCTGTAGCGATTTTCTGAGGGGTGAAATCATCAAGCAAATGGAGCACCTGAACAAATTAACATCGGATTTTGAGAATTATCATCAGAAAATTATACAAGTGGTGATTGAAAACACCGACGAAGATAAAATCGGTGATTTATCAGCTAAAGAAATATTCCTGGAAGAATATCCGACCGCAACTACTCAGTTGTCGGAGGCAGATCTGCAACGTTTAAACTTTCCGGATTTAACGCCGACGAGCTGAAGAAAAAAGTCAACGATATCATCGACAAGTATTTTCCACGAATCGTTGCCGCGTGGAGAAAAATTATTCTTCAACACAATAATGATCCAGACAGCAGTGGTAGTCATATATCACCAGGTGTTGTCGCGATCACATCAACGATCACATTCAATCTTGAATATGATGCAATCGACGGTAGCTATCAAGTAGATCTTGAAAAGGCGAGGCAGGCACAGCAGGGATATATCTTATATTAATTTACCCCTGAAGTACCTCCTGGGTTTTTAATTGTGTCAGTACCTGTTAATCCAGTTTATCTACGATGTCATAATCCGCTGTTGTCACGGATACATTTTAGACTTTCTGACCAGAACGGACACCTTCCTGACTTAAGGAATAAAGTTTTGACAAAATGTTTGTATGTGTGATCCTGACCTGACTGATTTTTTTGAAATTTCCTAAAAAAAAAAATCAGAAAAAAAATAAAAATAAAAATCAAAAGTATTTTTGAATCAGAATAAAAATAAAAATAAAAATAGTTCTGACTCAGAATAAACTCTATAATATTAATCATAATAAATATTATAATCTGAATCAGAATGAATGTTATAATCTGAATTAGATTAAATATTATAATCTGAATCATAGTAAGTATTACAATCTGAATGAATCAGAATAAATATTATGATAAAAATAAAAATAAAAATAAAAATAAACAAATATTATAATCAGATTCGGCTTAAATATTATAATCAGAGTAAATATTATAATTAGAATAAATGTTATAATTAGAGTAAAAATAAAAATAAAACATAAATATTATAAACTATCCTCTTTGTCTTGAAAAATTTCTTTACATCTCTAACTTCCTTTTTAGCCTTATAGGAAACTATTTTCTCCCGTGCTTCTCGTGAGTACATTTCACTGTTCATTTTCCTTGTTGATTTATTTCCGTATTATTTTAGTCATGTAGTATGTCTCCTTCAAGAGTTATGTGCAATATTCCATCGATTCTTTTTACTCCTGTAGTAGTAGTAGTTTTCTTCCAGTTTAAATTTTCAAACCTGTGGAGTTTCGCGCTGTTTGTTTTGTTAGAGCCATGTTAAACGTTTGGATGAAAAAGGAAGACTTTCCTTCTCGAGAATGACTGTCAGAGAAAACACAAGAAAGACTACTTCTTAATTACTCCATCGGAGAAAGATTTGCTTGAGAGAATTATCTCCCTTTACAATTCTTGCGGTGTCTGTCAGGATATACTGAAATGTTATTCTTTGTTTATATTTCTTTGAATACGCTGATTTGGTTATATTATTTTCGACAAGGTGTATTGAACTCCTTCAAATGTCAAAATATTTGCCAGGTGCATATGTTGATAGAAATTTATTTCTTCGCCAGTCTCCACGTTCACAGATTTAACATCTTTTGCGGGATTATCGTTTTTTCCAGTACCACCAAATTTTGCAATTCTGACTGTGTATAATAGACCGCAAATTATCGAGTGTTCTGCCGTTGATTTGATCGATACATTTTTTTCCAGCACGGAATATGAAATAACCAGTAATAATAACTGCACCGACTGTTTTTTTTAAATCGACAGTTCCTCATCATACCATCACGAGATGCCTCATCATTTTAAATGATGGGATGCTTCGCAAACTCATTTTCCTCTATTTAATATAATTTGTCTAACTGATTATTTTATTGTTGGAGTGAAAATCTGGCGAGATAGTCTTCGATGTTTTCTATACCAGCAACGTTGTTGCCTGCGTTATTTTTTAAAAAATCGTTATATCGTTTCAGCTCTCTGTATTTTGTACCACCGCATTGTACACACATCTGCGTTTCTCCTCTGACCCCAACAACACATCGTAAACACGGTTTTGGTCCTACACTTCTGCGACGCACACTTTGCATGTGACATCCACAGATTCATTTACGCAAGCCCTGTTACAAGGAACTGAAGAACTAATCATCAACCACTTGCACTGATTCTCTGCTTGAATCATTATACATATAATTAAACTTCAATTTGCCTAAATAATGATATGGAGGAATTTGCGATATTATCTGCGATTAAGCCCTCTAAAGCAAGATTTGACCTTGACAGAATAATCCATGAATTACCAAGGCGAGCTTTGGTTGATTTAACAAATAAAACTTTAATTAATCGTATCCGTGAAGCCAAGAGAGAATATTGCGACGAAGAAGCAGCTCATGTGTTGTCAACATTCAGAATTATAGAAGTCGTCGATGCTACGATGAATAACAAGCGAGCAGCGACAATTATTAATTATCTCGACGTTGCAGGAAAATATATTTTGGAATAAAATTTATCGTGGCGACAGACGAGACCTGGATTATCGGTGGCAAAAGCGACCCTGTTCGATTCCACAGCACTGGAAATATTGTTACGCTAAAAAAATTCAAAACCAGGAATACTGACTGGAATTGATAGACATTATTATGAAAGAGTATATCCTGTGACGGCAGTTGTTTATGTGATATATCGGCTGGATGATAAACCTAACGCAGATGACCTCCTACCGATGAAACTTTTTCGCTTAAATTGTGTAGCTGAACGAGTTACAGAACACTTCACAAACGCGAAACGATGAAACGGTTTAGCAAATCTAAGGCATAAAAAATAAATGAGTGGGCAGATACAGTTAAAGATACCGGAACGTCTATCAAAGATGTTGCTGAACGGGAAAAAAATTAAGATTTCTAATAATAGTGAAGACACTAATCGGAGAGATTTTGTACTAATCGAAATATAAAAAATGGAGCTTCGATAGAGATTATTGATCATAACGAACACGCGTAGACTTCCGACATAACAATATTTCCTCAAAATCGACTGTTACTTTCTATAACGGTGATATGTTTGACTTTATCAGAAATATCAGTAAGAGTGACCCTGTATTTGTGTGGTTGTTTCAATGTTCAGAATCTGTGAACAATGATCAGTTTGTGCGACCTAATCGACATATTTATCGTACGGAATCTCTCCACGACGAAATGAAAAATCTTGCGTTGAAATACACGAGCGACACTGATGTTATCAAACGATTATTCAGTAAATGTTTTACCGTTTCGTCAGTTGTTGCCCAAGCTGCTCAGAAGAGAAATTCATGGAAACCAACACGATTGGAATTTCCTGAAGATGTCCAACGCAGTTGTATCGAATACGGACACGGCGGATTATGGAATACTAAATACGATTATAAAGATGTTATCTCGGTTGATATGGTTGCATGTTATCCTGGAGGTTTTCTTGGAGCGGGTGAGTGTTCTGAGTATTTCAAGTGATTTGGTCTTCGAACACAAGAGATGACCAGAGTTGCGATAAATGGACCCTTACCAGATTTTGACTTAACTGGATTTGCATGGATTCAGTCATTCGAATTTGCACGGAAATACCTTCATCCGGTTGTCGCAGTTTGATTTGGAAAACATTTTAGCGAACGCGGCTGGGCTTAAATAGTTTTATTACGATATATGCTTGGTGTTAAAAATATTGATATCGTTGGTTGTAAGTAAAGTAAGTATATCATATCGTCCGCAGAAACAAGTTGTTTTACCACAACAAAAGAAATATTCTCGTGATGAAAATCCGTACAATACCGATCTCGAAAATAAACTTGCAAAAGATCTTGGCAGAAAAATAATTGTTAAATTTACGCAAGGAGGATCATATGATGATAAACGACATTTTACAATATTAATTATAGACGATGCTGAACTCAATTTTATAATTGCCGATACAGCGGAGAGAAGCACATTTATAAGTCGAGGTAATGTTCAGTTATCGGACGGAACTAAACTAGGTACAAAACTTTCATCGGCTCCATCGGTATATGATCCTGTGACCAGACATCAGACTGCTTATCTCAATGGGCCGGGAGGTTCTGATAGAACACCACGTGCGATTGCATTATTTCGGAATTTTGATATGGTTGCTTTAACACCCAAACATAGACTCGCCAGAGAAATGATCGAACAAGGAGTTAAATCTCATACTTATCACAGCTTCTTTCGATGGAAGGGAGATACGTGCACTCCTGAGCGAATGGGTGAGAAATATATCCCTATGATTATTATCTGGGATGAGATATGTATAGTGTCTGTGGAGGTAATAAAATATTTCTTGATTGATTGTTGAGAAAAATTACTGTTGTTATCATGTGTGGCGATCATGGTCAACCACCCCTTTTGTTTGATCATCTCCGCATCAATCGCTGAAAAAGTTCGCAGATTATTATGAGGAGATAACTGATGATCATAGAGCTAATAATGAACCGCTGAAAGAGTTTAAAGGATTGATCAGACTGCAGCCAGATAAGATTCAATGTGAGATAATGCGTGAAGTAATTCCAGAGACCACGATGAATGATTTTTGGAATTCATGGAGGTCTGCTGATTAGATAGTTGCAAGTCGGAAGATAGTTCGTGATAGACTAACTATTTCTATTACATAAAGAAAAGTTTTCAGATCTACCTGTGTCATTGTGTAATCGCCCAGCAGACACAAGCAAACAAAGTACTGAAGTCGAGATTCCTGGAAGCTTGACAGAGTCAAGGGAGAAAAAAAAACTCCTTCTTAATGGTATTGTTGTTGTTCCTGTTAGTGCGCGTTAACAATAGACACAACTCCGTGGACTCTGGGATATGCTATAACGATTCATTCGTCACAAGGATTCACTATTTGCGATATAAATATCTGGATTGCCGATGATCGGATCGAATGGTCAAATTTAGTCTATCTAGCAATGTCGAAGAGTTAGAAGAATGTCTCAGCTACGAAGGGTTATCAAGACTGAGCAATGGCTCAGGAAACCACTGATAGCAATTGTGATGATATAGTGAAGAAAAATAAGCTGGTTATCAGCGATCTGATACAAAAATAAACGTGACTTTGATCTTGATATTGAATTTAATATGACGCTGAAACAACAAGAAAATCGTCATTGTGCGAGCTGTAACACAGTAATGTTGTGGCAGTATTCGACTAATAATCCAAGACAATTTACCGTGGATAGAATTAATAGTAATCTCGGTCACACACGCAAAAATATGATGTTGACCTGTCTTGAGTATAATGGACGTAGGGGTGCTGGTGTCCTGCTTTCACAAAAGTGAAGACGGTGGTAATCGTGTGCCTTCGGGAATTACTTGTAATTGTTCGCGTACAAATCCACGTTGAGGAGCAGTTAAATCTAGTCTGTAGATTGCAGGTCTACCCGTGGATCTTACCACGCTGGAAGTTTTATGTGTGATCACACTCCAGATATGATCAGTTGCTCTTTTTTACCCTTTCAAGTTCACCAGGTTCATATAAATATCTTACAGTCACATTACCTAGCACTGGTTGTTTTGAGAAAGAGTCTCATCGATGTACTGGAATATGCTTTCTGTGATCGCGCTGATGGGTTTCATGGAAGTTCCATGAGTACTTTCATTATTTAACGCAGCTGTCGCACTTGGTTTTCTTGCAACCCATTCACGAGATCTCTTATTTCCAGTCTTAAGGTCAGTGGATATTTCCTTCGCATACTGATTTTCAAATAACCGCTCAGCAAGTGTTCGATCAAATCGTTCTCGTCTGATTTTGACGTTATGTTGTTTCATCAGAGATGATACTGCACTAAGAAATTCTTTGCCACGATCAACCTGCAGCAACAATGGCCGTCATAGACCACCTTGTGGTCCGGATCCTCGTTGATAAATTCGTTCAAACGCAGATTCACCTTCAGTTGTCGTTTTTGTTGATAGTGACTCTGCTTCTTTATATCTACTTGCAACGTCAACGACAGTCAACGCGTATTTGTATGTGCGCGATTGACGTCCACGTGTTTTAATAGCATCATGAGGTAAAAACAAAATATCTGCTTGATGAACTTCATTGGGAGCGCTGACATCAAAATGTGCGTACTGAATTTTTCTAGGTGGTAGTAGATAAACTTGCCATATTGACTGTCGTGCTAACCAATTTGTAGCAACAGAACGTGTGACATTTGCTGTATCTGCAAGTGTACTAATCGCTGCTCTACCCCTCCAATATCCTCTTGGGCTATAATAAATCGATTCCATTGTAATAGTTATCTATGATTAATTACCGGCCTCTAGCACTAGTTTACCTTTCATCGCAGATCTTACCAGCCAATTAGCTAATGATCGTCTGAGAGATTTATCTTTTCACGGATTTTCACGTGAGTATCAACTTCACATCTGCAAGATGTCGTTGTTGCAAATCTGGATTTTTATACGCGACATCATGAATGTAGCATGCTTGATCAATCGCATTTATTGAATGTTCTCCAGGTCTTGGTTGGTCTCGTTCGTCAAGTCAGATATCAAGTCGGGTTCCTTGACCACAATAATTATATCCAGGAAGCTGTTTTTCTCCTCGGCATTTAGCCCATGGAGTCCCTGGTAATTTTCCCATTGAAGCAGCGATATCACCACCTGTCTTCGAACGAGACGAAATAAATCTGCATTTGCTTGTACCACATTTTATACACTTCCCTGTAAGCGCACGCTTTTTATGTTTTGTTATTACTGTTGTTAATCCAGTGGTGGGGATGGGAGCTCTGCATCGAACACAATATAAATTCATATCATCATTATATATTTCTACCACATGGATATCATTGACTTCTCAGCGACACGAAAGCAAGAGCCAATCAAACATCATCCAACGCTACCAAATTCTATCAGAGTAATTATAATAGGTCCATCTGGGTCTGGTAAGATGCAATTATTGCTTAATCTGATAATGAGATGGCTCAAGTGGGATAAGTTGTATTTAGTGGCACCATCCGTAGATAATCAGCGATGCTACGATGTGCTTAAGGATGGCAATGAAGATGCAAAGTCGTTGGATGAAGACGTTAATTATATTATTGATTTTATCACCGATATTGATGAAGCCTCATCTGTAGATGACCTCGATGGATTTATTAATAATCTCGTAGTATACGATGATGTGATGCTAGAGAAACAATCAAATCCAGCTCGGATATTTTCCCGAGGCAAACAGAAAAATACTGACGTGACGTGATGTATGTTACTCAGCGATATACACAAAATACCTAAAGTGATCAGAGATAACTGTAATCTTCTAGTTGTATTTCTCGGAGTTGATACCCACACATTAAGAAACATCCACCAGACTTGGTGTTCAGGAGACATGGATATTATTAAATTTACATGATCCTCGGTCGCGATATCGAATAGGTCTCGATGCAAGTTTTGGTTGAGAGACACAGCAGCAGGGAGGGCGACAACAAAAATTGAGTGTCCGACGGGTAAACGAACAGGCATAAAAATTCAAAAACATAGACGTCAAAAGCGTCAATAACAACATGAGCTAACCCAATAGACCTCTCTCAAATTATACGCATGCCTGAGATTCCATTACCAGAACGAGGCTAACTGAGCAAGCTGTAGCAGAAGCTGCTGAAGTTATGGATGCTACTAGTAATACATGTAATAGCAGAAAATTAGCACAGCATTGTTCTGTGCCCCATTGTACGTCAGATTCACGATATGATCCAACACTTCATTTTCATTCAATTCCGAAGAATCCTACATTGAAAAAGCAATGGATAACTAAGATAAGAAGAGATGAAGGCCCACTCTTTCAAGTGAGTATTCTAAATTATATCATTTTTTACTCAAGTATAAATGAAATTTTGCACTTTAATATTTGTTTTCGAAATATGAAGTAATGTTTTATATTTCATTTTATTTAAAATTTCCAGCTGTCTTTTACTATTTTTCAGTATATAAAAGTTCTTCATTCCAAAGACTTGCTCTCTTTTATCGTATACATTTTAAAAAAAATTCAGTTACTAGTTAATAGTAATATTTTAGTAAAAGCCTGAAATATTTCTTCTTAGTACTGTGTATTATTCCTTGTATGCAACATATTTTCTTTATTTGCATTGACTAAGTTACAAAGGCAACAGTCGTGTGTTCAAAACATTTTTCAAAGGATGATTACAAGTCATGGACACCAGTACGAAAAAGACTATGCCTTGAAACACTGCCATCAGTCTTTGATTGGAGCAGTGAAATAATACCCAGGAGACCCTTAAAAAGAAAAGTACTTGCTTCTGAAGAACCACTTACAGTTTTAAAAAGGTAATTAAGATTATATTTTGTAAAATGAGAGGGAAATATCAACAACAAAATATTTTTTTCAGATGCTGTTAAACCATGAATTTATTACAACAACAGTCATTGATACAATAATACACAAACATTGATTGCAACATTTTAATGAAATAGTTCTTTAAAAACCACGTTGTAGCCAGGCAATTTAAAAGAGGCATTACTAAATCACAAGTAATTGTAGATACAGCAGATTCCCGAAAACGCGTGAAATATGTTAGTGTTTGGCTAACATTACAATGATATAAACTTGTTGGATTGTACAAGGATGCTTTTTTTTATTTAACAGAATGGATAATGATGTAACTGTGACAGATATGTTTGCTGACACGGACGCCAAATTCGGTAATGACGATCAAGCACAATCCTTATATCAGCAAAGGATAGAAGTGTTGGAGGAGAAACTTCGGCATATATCGGAGCCTTGTTTGCTCTTCAAACTTCTTTATTTCTCCCATTGTCATTTTTAAACCTTCTAATTTTATACTTTGCGGATTTGTTAATGCTATCTGAAGATGTAATTAGAGTATGGCAGGTCTGGAAATGATGTATCGTCATACATATTTATAATACAGTTACTCTCTAGCTTTTGTTGGTAGCTGAGGACAGAACCACGAGGTACCAAACCAAATTTTGTTTGAGCCAGTGTGGCTAAAGGTAAATGCAACGCAGGTAAGATTAACATAGAACTGTCAGCCTTTTGTAGGATAGATATATTGTGTTCCCCGTTCACATGATCCCCACGAATAGGGTTGTAGAGTATAGATTTTATCCCATGCGGTGACGTATCACCGCTGACCAAGTCCGTTGTATTAGCATATCCTCTAATTTCAATATTTTGCAGTGCTTTTCCTTGACGTTTTTCCCCTCTTGGAGCATGCCAGGTTTGAGGCTGGGGTATTTTTACTATATCTTTTCTTTAAGTGCCTTTTGTCCCAGCATTTTGTTTTTGGCAAGCTGACAGAGTAGACCAACAATATGTCCACACGATCCTGCTAGTTCTATTGGGCATGTGCAGAATGCAGATGTTGATGTAGCCTCCGATATTTCTTAAATGTGACCTGCAATGATTAAAATGGAATTTTATGAAATGTCCAATTTTAGGTTTATTCTTCTGTTAAATATAAGCTTGTAAACTGTATGCTTCAAACAACATGCATAATCAGACAGCCTTCATGCTTAAAATTTAAAATAAATTACTTTAATCTGATGTAGTGTTTCATTTTTCCTGCTTTGCAATTTTCGGCGTTAAAATATTTTGATAACATGTTTCGGATATAGACTAGCAAGAGAGGTCAATACATAGCTGGGGTCGCTACAAAGAGAATGCAAGTGACAAGGCATAAACATGTCTTCTTTTCTGGAAATAAGGATAGCAAAATTATACTTACATTTTCGCATCTTGAATTTCCTCAAAATGTACTATAGTTCTACAAATCCGTATTACATCAGCTATGTCATGGATTCTAAAACTTGATTACACACCGCAAAATTGGACTTTTGTTTTGACTACATTTCCAACTGCAATAACATTCTCCTTCTTGCACTCAAAATGAAATGAATGTGATATCCCATAGCGTCAGTTTGATAAGTTTAATTGAAAGAATTCATATTTTCCCCACATTATGATTCCAACTATCAATGACAGAACAGAAACAAACGTGCAGTTGATTCAAGGTTCGTCCCACACTGCTCAAATCAGATGTATTTCGTGCGCAACTGACACAGCAAATAAATCCTGTCCATCACAAGCTGAATTGAGCAGAATCAACAAAAGAATAAACAAAATTCATGCATTCCAGAGCAACAGAAAAAGTTGTTGCAATAAGCATTCACTCACAATATGACTCTAAATTTAAATTTTTGGTAGACTAAAACGACAATTCTTTTTGAAACTAATGTCGAGCGAGCGACGCAGGTCAAATATCGCTCGGCATTCCAATGTGCTTATTAATATTGTGATTTTGAATTGATGAATCTACGGGTGCGTGTTAATTTTGGAATACAGCAATAATTTAATTACTTTCTTGTAGAGTAGTTTTTAAAATTAAGCCTTATGTAGAAAAATAAAATGAGTACATAATAAAAAGGTTACTGCATTTGTATGGGAAAATATGAACTCGTTTCTCGGAGTAATACTGCTCTCCAAATTTGATTAAATGTGAATCAGGAAGGGGCCCTGCAGAATGGTAAGAAAATTAGCCGGTGGGACAGCAGAAAGCCTCAATAATATGCGTGGATCACGCTTAGTAATGAATTCCTTCTAGATATCTTTGATATAAACTCATATTCAATGTTTGATTGAAATCGATATACAAATATGGACCATTGAGTGATATCAAGCATTTGTTGACAGACGCATGACAGACGAAGGACAATGCACAAGCCCATTTAGACTGACGCTAGGTGACCTAAAAGTTGTAAAACAGCTCTGGAAGCTCAAATTTAAATAAAGCTCAATATTAACTAGAAATTCTGTGTTGGGGTGAAAACTCGAGGTAAATCGTCTTTCTTGTAGCCCCACGCCAGTTTATTTTGGGGTGGGGGTGCAATGATTAACGCACAAAAGGTATTCATCAAAAAAATAAAAAAGGATTCATAATACTCGAGCGCCGTCACGCATATCGTGTGAGGCTATTGAGTGGAAGCAGCTCGTTTGCTGCGGGTTGCGTCCCATATTCTTTTGTGCAGAAGATCCTAGTAGTTGAGCAGAGACGCAGCCAATGGCTTCCGCTAAATTAGTATAAACCTCCGCCCTTTCTTGGGCATCGAGGATAGTGAGGAGAACTGGTGGCGAAATAATTATGGGATAACCAACCCCAATTTCAACCAACCTTGTCTCATACGGACAGCAAAAATTCCTCCATGTACTAAAAATAGGGAACCGTTCTCAATCAGGGATATTGGCCTCATTTTATCTCAGTATATTCCAATGTTGAAAATCATAAGTTAACCAAGCTGTCACATTTTCTTATAGCTGATTCCCTTGCGATTTCGCTGGAGAGCCAGAAGTGTCAAACGATAAAGAAAAATAACACTTAACTTGGATCATCATCTTGTAGCGTATTTCCATGAAAGCTTTCTCTGACAATCCTTCGCTCAAAGCGTTTTTGTTGGGATGTCCATTAACGTATATTCTGACGTTCGACTGTGACACTTTACCTACATCAATACATGCCAGGTTATTGAATACCATTTTATCCTTAACTCTTTCCGGTGTTTTAGCTGCTAGAGATATGGACAAACCAAAGATGCATACAAAACGAACACCAGCCTTCGCTCGATGTGTAATGGATAATCTCGATAGATCGTCCTGTACAAAGAAAAGCTTTTCGTGTGAATTGTAAAGGAGAACATCTCTCGTACTCGAGAGACTGCTTTAAGTAGAAAGTCAAGAAGAGACCTATCGCCTGAAACAGAAGAAATGCATAAGCTTTTCTGAGGTTGGGAAATTTATGGAAGTCACATTTACACTTAACACAACTGGTAAATCCTATTCCAAGCAGCAAAATTGGAGCTGAATACTTCCAAACATTAGGTCTGTATCCAGACCGGACAGAAGGTCAAAGCAAGTTCAAAGTCTTGACGCCACCTAAGCCCGTGTGAACACACACACCGAGAATAAATCAAATAATTCAAATTAATAGCGTCAGAGTTAAAGAATATGAACCCCACAGTTATAAAAAATTACAGTTTAATCCAGTCAACGAAAAGGTCAGAAAACCATTGGTCACGGTGATCATAGAAACTGTGTAACTCATGAGATACCCAACTCTACTACCGAGCAACGGGTTGATCCGCTCCACTAGAAGAGCAGCAAACCGCTAGTACTAATGGAAATAAGAGCTCTAAACCAAGAATGAATAGAAGAATATCCTAGACTACCGAAAGGATCCGACTGTGCTGTCAAATTCTTACATACATCTGAAGTCTACTTAGTATGGACACTGGCGAAACCCCTGATATCGCAAAAGGGAACATTCTCCGATATTATGTCCACCAAGTCTATAGATGTCTGACACTATTACACAATGGAATCGCATAGTTTAGATAGAACTATTGATGGAGACAGTCTTCTGCTTGAAGATTCTAATAGGTGTCTGTTTTCAGGAACATTTAGAATAAACAATAGTGCTTATCATAGAAATTCACAACCTACAACAACTGTCAATAAATACTGATATGACCGCTGCAGGATAGTATATCATCATAAATAACAAACCTTCTCACACTTATATTAATCTCAGTACTACTTTACAGGTTATAGCCATCTGTGTCTTCATAATCAACACTCTTCCACTCTGCTCCATATATTTCTCTCCTATCATTATGCATGATGACTCGGATACTGAGGAACGTTTTAAAAAGGTTCTTTTTCTTCAAGACAGATGACACATACATGAAATGTATTGAATATTGGAATAGTATTTCAACAACCACTCTAGAAGACAGAATATAAACAATTTTAAGAATATAGGTATTCATGAAGATACCCACACCCAAACAACCATTATATATATATATATATATATAATAAACAACACCAACGCGTAGAATGTGTGACCGGTTTCGTTTTATTGCTTCATCAGACTCTAGCATTATTTATATAATAAGGGAGAGTATATATATATATATATATATATATAGCAGTATAAGAGGCATATATATATGTATATAAGCGTATATATATGTATATATATATAATGTTTTATTTCAACTCAAAGTTTTCATTTTCATGGTAACATAAACTCGTACTATCAAACCAGCCGCTATAAAAATGGCCCAGACAGAGTTTCCAAGAATAAATATCTTTGATCGCTCATTTTAGATAATAATGTGCTCCTCGCTATATCTAAATCATCATCGTTATCTAACCGACTGGTAGATGATATAAATTAAATGTGCAGTTTAGCAGTGTTATTTATAACATTAAATTTATACAATAGTTTGGTTCTGTAACCATGCTACTAAACATCAACGTATGTTTACACAGTAAGATTTTAATTAGGTAAGTTACGGTAACTTTTTGAAGGCATAACGCAGTCTACAGTTCCTAAA
>JAECUM010052278.1:0-27543 GCA_016617855.1 Megalonaias nervosa | reverse complement strand
AGAGAGAGAGAGAGAGAGAGAGAGAGAGAGAGAGAGAGAGAGAGAGAGAGAGAATGCGACCAAAACATTTGGCCAAGCAACAACATCGGTAGAAATCTGAAAATAAATGAACTACTGGAGAAGAGCAATCTATTTTCTAACCTTCTGACACGTGTTACACCTTACAATTGAAATTCCTTGTCATCTTTTGGGAATTAAAATTTATAGCTCCCTGCTGTGGGGTCAAGTCTACGTGAGTAAGGCTGTTACGAAATGCGAGCCTCTGCCCAATGGTTCACATTTATGTTTCTACCGGCGATAAAAAAGAGGAAGATTGATGGACAGTTATACGACAGCCACTAACAAATTACTTTCGACTGTCGGACTAACGTTTCCTTTTCTATTACCGTCAATTCTGAAATCAAGAAATGGAAAACAATCAAATATTACTGACTGTTTTCCGAAATACTTTTTGCGTCTACAACGAACAGGATGATGTGTCAGTTTGTTCACCTATTTTCATGATGGGCAATAAAAAGGGGCGGACATTTACTTGTTTGACAGATGGCAATTTGCTCTTCTTAAAGTCGAATTTTTTGCACAATTTTCCCGTGAGCTTATCTAGTGGATCGTTACTTGCCTCCCCATACTCTTACGGATCTGCTCTGTGCGTTGTATTTTCTTTTCTAATATGCATATGTTTAAATTTACTAACATACTCTACCACAAGAAATTGTAAAATTATTATTATTATTATTATTATTATTATTATTATTATTATTACTATTATTGTTGTTGTTGTTGTTGTTGTTTCGGACATCATTTTTGCCAGCCTTAAAATATACATTTTTGTTCAAGATTTGAATTTGATGACATCTTTTACAAGCAAACTCATCTCTGTTTACAAATTAACCAATATTTTGCTGACAATACCCCGGGGTTTCTTCCCTTTGCCATGTTGAATTCAAGTTTTTATGCTGCACGTTCTCATTGTTCGTAATTCAGCGTGATGCTTAAAGCTTTGCGAATTATGAAATATCTAAGTCTCCTTTTTTCTTATTGGTCGCTGTTAATTATTATCCACAAATGTTTTATTTAATTTACGTTTGGATCTCAACATAAGTGTACAAATTAAATTGATGCTTTTTTAAATACATTGTAACACAATTCACTTTTCTTTTCTTCAAATTTCATGCCAAAATGCCCATGTGGCCTTCATCATGAACAATAACTGTCCGAGAATTCTAAATTAAGCTGAAAAAGGAGCAAGCAAATGTTACATGCATCCATCCATGATATCGTCATATATTGAAGTTTCCCATTTCTGCCCTGCTGAAGAATGAATGCTGTGGAGTCAAAACACCGTGTTATGTATTGTATATCTTTATTCAGCCAAGTTATGAATCATGAATACCAATTTAATTCCTTTGAAGATTTGTACAACATTTTCTTTATCGAGCTTTCGTGTGAGGTTCAATAATACAAAGAAATCAGATTTTCTTGTTAAATAAACGCGGGGAAAAATCGGTATGCCCAATATGATTCCGATATCCACAAAATAAAACTTTTCTTTCATTTGAATAATTTGACTTTTATTAATAACCGCCCATAATTTGTAGCGTGTTTCATCCCGCAAACCAAATACAATAGGTTTAGAGGCTTATGCACGCCAATGCATATAATTCATTATAATCCTTTCCTGTAATACGAATCTAAAAACTCAGATTTCTATTTATTCCTGGGTCAGCTGTAATTTTAACAAAATAAACTTTCATCCAAAATGTACAGGGATTTTTTCTTCGTTTTCAATGATTATTGGAAAAGGTCACTGTTTTTCTCAAAGCATTACTCTGTACCAGTTTAAACACAAATAAATACATACATTTCGAGGGGTGAAAAGAAGAAAACTGAAATGTAAATAAAGGTAATTGAATGTTTTGTTAAACCGTTCGTTGCAAATATAAAATCTGTTGCCGCTGGACAACCACGCAAATGTTTTGTTATTTCGAACAGGCTCATTAATTCTCATTAATTCTCTCTTTAAGTTACAGCATGTTAATTTGATATCTAAAAAATTTTGATAAATTGATTTTACATGAAATAAGCAAATAAAAACGACGTACACTTTAACTGAGATTTTATCGCGTATTGTATTGCCATTTACTATTAACATGGCTGGCCCTGCGTTCAACCAGTATTTCCCTTGTACAATAAATAGAACTATTTCGGGATTTGACACCCACGCGTCAATATTACTAGATGTGGAATATCTAACTTTTTGCAAAATTCAAAACTTTTTCTGAATGTTATTCATACTGTATGGCTAAAATGTGTAGGCAGCGTAAAATATTGGGTATGTTATAAAATACAAAACCGCATTCGTGTATGTTCCGTTTTGGAGGAAGGAACTATGGTGATATAGTTCATTAAAGCATCTCCGCCTTACGGCCTCAATGTATCCTCATGCCTTATCAAACTCAGTCATTATTCCGACCTGACATAAGTCTCCAACAACAGAAATTATAAATGCATTATATTTATTTAAAACCATTTACTTTCTATTGAAACGGAATGGTGATAGTTCATCAGATTCTCAGATAAATGGAGGAATCTAAAATGAGTAAAGGAAACTTCGTAAGTTCGCAATCCTAAGTATTTAGATAGTTGGAAAAACGTACACTCGGTGCATTCCAATTGGCAATTTTCGCATGCCACCGAAACTATACAAGCCATATTCCATTCGATCGACGGTGTTACGTATTGTATTGCATTCGACTGACGACGGTACGTGCTGTATTGCATTCGTCCGAGTTGTAAGTACTTTTAGTGACTGCTCCTACCGTCGACTGAGTAGAAGGTGGCTTGGCGCAGAACGTCATCCTTCGAATGTGACTCAGGGAGACCCGTGATCCGTCGATTGCGAAAATCTTATGTTAACATCTGTCCTGTACGGGTTATGGCTGGATATAACTTTTAAGAATTCAGAATTCTACCGGATATGGTTATGATGATATAAAAAAAATAACATGATTGAACCCGTTCACGGTGAAAATGCGACGTTCATAGTAGTCAAAGCTAATGCGATTTGGAGGTGATTCGAGTGATAAAATCTGAAGCAGCCGGGAAAAACTATCGATAGATGTTCGGTGGCTTTCACAAATGCCAGAATTCGGGATCAAATTTGGACAAGCGGAGGTGCAAATGTAATTAATCTGATTTGGAGCACAAGTTTTCAACAGGTACAGATGCATTTAAAGAATGAAATAGACAAAAATTACTCTTGCATCACGTGCTAGAAACTGACAACGTTAACACACCGAAATAAAATTACCTTTCGCATTAAAATTCTAGAATAGTTACAGTTAACAACCGAAATAATAACTCTCGGTTCAAATGCTAGAACTGATAGTTAGCACACCGAAATAAAATGAATCTAGGATCAAGTACTATAAATGAAACAGTTAACACATTGATATAAAATGAATCTCGGATCATGTGTTAGAAATGATACAGTTAACACACGGAAATAATGACTCTTGCATCAAGTGCTAGAATTGCTAGCGTTAACACACCGAACTACACGAGAACACAGACACATACCAGGCTAGGGTCACAATGATATATTATACATTCGAGACTAGGGCCACAATGATATAATATACATTCCTGGCTAGGGCCATAATGATATAATATATATTCCAGGCTAGGGCCACAATGATATAATATACATTCCAGACTATGGCCACAATGATATAATATACATTCCAGACTATTTCCACAATGATATAATATACATTCCTGGCTAGGGCCACAATGATATAATATACATTCCAGACTATGGCCACAATGATATAATATACATTCCAGACTATGGCCACAATGATATAATATACATTCCAGACTATGGACACAATTATATAATATACATTCCAGACTAGGGCCACAATTATATAATACACATTCCAGACTAGGGCCACAATTATATAGTATACTATGCCTTCCCATCTCAAGATCTCTAACCAGAAGAACAGGGAACCGGCAATACATAATTGCACAAGTTCCATGTGCGAAACTGTCAAGAAAACTAGTCTCGCAAAAGTGAATAATTTGTATATATTTTCCATATGTACACTCCTTATATTCAGGACTCATTTGGTTATTTTTCATACAGCTCTATCTCTCAATGTTAAGTTACTATATTTCCACAGTATCTCATTCCCTTTGACTCGTTAAGGAACTCGCACAGACGTTTATCAGTAATGTAGTTTATGCAAAATGAATCACAATTCAGCTAAGACATTTAACATGTTTTACTAACTAACTAAGTAACTAACTCAGTCATTCTGTCATGTTTGCTAAGCCCCAGATATAAAGTCATATAAAAGCTATAATCTATCTGTCTTGGGAATATTACCGCGGCCATGTGTTTGATGTCTAAAGATTGCCGCGGGCTAGTGCTGAACTCTTACGCAATGTTACATGACCGGCCGGAGACCGAAATCCTGAATCGACACAGGCGATAGATCGCACCATCTAAACAAAGGCTTGTAGTTATCACCCCTATGTGTTAAAGCTTAATCCAAAGACCAAAGGGAAGCTCACGGGGTGAGCGGGGCGTGTTCTCATCCGTCCCCACGTTGACAGACAGCGAGAGGAACATTGTCCGCTAAGTTTCATTGGATCGGTTCACAGCGATATCCAATTGGAATTGAGATGGAGGGTGTGATTACAATGCAGGCCGAATGATAACTTCGGAACTCGAAAGCGAAAATTTAGTATTCGCCTAGAGGGATTGTAGATCAATAGGGTTACTCCGAAAACGAAGCCACTCGTAATTTGGCGGCAAAACTTAGAGGTAGATTCTAAGGAAAGACAAAGCTTCGAAAGGAAGCTTTTTAGAGGACACAGAGCTATGGGTTCCATTGGGTCCCGAGTCTTCAAGAGTTAGAGACGGAACTGAGGCTGTAGCCGAGACAGTCGAAGTCGACAGAAGAGTAGTCGTGGTAGAGGATGTGGAGGAGGAGGAGAAGGAGTCTAGAGAAAGTCAAGGAGGAGAAGGAGTCTAGAGAAAGTCGAGGAGGAGGAGGAGAAGGAATTTGGAGAAAAGTCGAGAAGGAAGCGGAGAAGGAAGTGGGAGAAATAAGAGAGAGAGAAGGATACACCAAATTTGAGTAATTAGATTATTAAATTGTTAATAAATTGTTGTTAATTGAATTTCAACCCTTTTTGTATATTTAACCATCTAACCGTTGGCATTACTGACTGGGGGCTCGGAACTTTACATCTATCTTTCACTAAATTTAACTTCCAACAAAATAGAGCCTGGGTGGGACTTCTATAATAGTCTAAATAAAACATTGCGAGCGCCCCACCCCAAACATAATAATCCCCAACACAATCAATCAATCAATCAATCAATTTGCAGAGCGTTATATTTAATGCATTCGAATAAAAGCGCCAATTATTTTTAAATCATATTTTTGGAGTAATTACAGTGTATTAAAAGCATTTCAACTGGACTTTAAAAAACTAGATGTGTCTACCCGCGGAGCTCAGTTAATGTGATTTTTCATGATTGCACATTTGTAGAGTTTGATATCTTACTTATGTAGCGATTCAAACTGATAACTCACGTTATTCAGACCATTTAATGACTACAGAATTGAATATTTAATACCAGTGAACGGCAATAGATTCGTTACGCTTCGCTATGCACCGAGAATACGTCTATTGCGAAAATAAATGATGAACTATGCTCCCGTCAATTATAACTTATGCAGTTACCTATCAAGCATGACACGTTCCTTCAGTACAGGGTTTTTAAAATTTATTCAAAATCGAAAAAGTTTAAAGCGACCTTCCGGTGTATATAAGAAAATATGTTTCTTTCTGTTATCTTATCTTTTTTTCCCACATCCATTTCTAGTTTTCATTTTTATCATGGCCTATTTCTAATAGAACAATATAACGGTTGATTGAGCATTTTCTTTTCTCTCTCAACGCGAAATTGGGTGGGTTCATGCTTTGGTTACTGGATGTGCTTCATTCATGTTTCGTTAAGTGGATGTTTGCATGCGCGCGCACGTGTGTGTGTGTGTGTTTGTGTGTACGGAAATGAGTTAGCCTTGACGTACATATTTAAGTATCTCCTCTAAATGTTGTGTACCCTTTGGAATAGTTCGTCACTACGTACCAATCATTATTACGAAACATTGGACAGGTAAAATCCTGGATTAACACATGACGCTACGTTATTTAATGTAATACATCCACATCAATATTGTTCTGAATATAGCACATATATTATTGCAAGATTCCCGTGAGAGACGCTTTTGCATACGCCGTCACGGCGTACAGTGATTAGCGATAATTCATGATACCGCACCGTCGTGACATTAAATTGTATTTTAATGGTGTCTTTCAGCAGAAATTACATTTTTACAAAATATAAATTAATTTCACAAATTTGCTTAAAATCATGTACTAAAACAATTATCGACCTTTCTTTCGTTGAATATGAAGCATCATGAAACATCAAACCAGTCACTTTGATCTGTGCTTCACGTCGGTCAGTGTGAGGTTTATTGGTTTATGTACATCATATTAGCCAAAACTGAGGACAACAATTGTACAATAAAACTGCATGATGTCACAAATGACGTCATATATGGCAAAGGCGTAATGATCAAGGCATTCGAATGTTTTTCGAACACATTTCACGACAATTTAATGCGTTGTTATCAAATTAAATTAGTGTGTTACCTCATGTTTTCAATTTAATCTTTCATTTCTTGCTCAAGCGAATTAATTTCTTTAAGCTTGCATTAATATAACTTGAATATTTTGCGTTCGCCAAGACCAAAAGATAAAACTTCTCCAACTGGTTTCATAGATTTCGTTTCAAATGAGTACTCGTGCAAGATCCTTTTTGAATCAACTGCCTTTTTTCTTTCCCATCCTACTTTTTACATTTTTTTTCTACACCTAATTACTTGTTAGATACAACGTGCTAGTTGGTTTGCTAGATTCTTTCCTTCCTTTCATCTCTATGTGTTTTTACCCTTTCATCGTTCTCTTTCTTCTTCTATTCCTCCTTCTGACATTACTCTTTTCTCATATTGTTAAATTATAACAAGATAAAGACCAACTCATACCTGCCTTATAGGGCAGATTTCGTGACCTCTCTTACTAACGTCTAGTATGCATATACGCGCACACACATACACACATGACAGTTAGGTCCGTACAGGCCAGACTAATAAGTAACTAATGTCAATTACTGCACCTTGACGGCTACACGTTGAAAGACAAGTTTCTTTACTTTTGCAGTTTCTTGATTACTTCTCTGCTTCCGTCATTCAAATCTGTAACATCTTCATACACCTACAAGGCTGCTTTCCCAATTACAAACCATTCCACCTAGTTACTAGCCTACTTACTTATCTACCTACCTTTGTGCATATACCTACCTACCTAGCAACATACCTACCTATTTGCCTACTTAATTTGTTACTCATGACTCAAATTACTAAGAAGTGCTAGTTTTATAGTTGTTTGTTTATTACATTTTAGGCAGTGCTCGACGAAAAGAAATGCCAACCTTTTGAACGTAAATGTCTCTGGTTTTTCGGCTACCGTCTTATGCATGTTTCATACGGGTCTCAGAGAGCTTTCTCTATTGCTTTGCTCATGAAGCACTTTTGCAAACTTCTTATGATTACTTTACATGAATATTTAATCAACAAGGCAAAATTTCGAGTCCACAGATAACTTACACAGCGACTTATCTTATTATTATTATTATCGATTTCAGTTATATATTTCTTTATTCTACCGATCTCTCTCTCTCTCTCTCTCTCTCTCTCTCTCTCTCTCTCTCTCTCTCTCTCTCTCTCTCTCTCTCTCTCTCGCACCTTATTAGATAGCGAGACATGTGTCATTTTTGCTGAAGGGACAACGTATTTAACGATTTTATTTATTTTGCTTATTTTTGTCCTAAAATTGGATAAATTATATGGCAATTATCACACGGATAACAGACGAAGCATAGCAACTTTTAATACTTATTTATGTAGATACTTACCAACTTACTAGACTGGTTATTTATTTATCCAAATTTTAAAATTGCTTCCTTGCTTGTCCTGTTGGTGAATTGCTTGCTGATATTTAATTACATTATATTATGTCTAGGTACCAGGTCACATTGAGACTAAATCACATGTATGTTCAAAATGTAGGCGTATTTTATTTCAGACTCCCCCCAAGAGTTTAAAACAAATTACCCATTACAGAAATACCCACTGCATTAAACGTCTTTGACTAAATTTAACAACTATGATACAAGTACTAACGTTCTTCTCTCCTTGAAGCCCCAAGAATATTCCATTATAAATAATCGAACGCTTTAATCCTTGATTTCGTGATTAAGACATGCTTGTTTTCATGAATTACTTATTAACACCTGAGTCAGGAAATTCAGTTAACACGAAGCAAAAAAGACAGACTAGCATGGAATGCTTTGTCTAAGGTCGGTACAAAAACATTGTACACGTGCGTGAAGTTTGCCATCCAGTTTCAACTGACACGCGATAAAGTAAAAGGTGATAGAACATTCTCTGGTTGATTCTTTTATCAATGATGACTACTACGAATAGATTCGGCTGTAGGTTTCCCAATTTAATTACAGTTGTAAATTTGTGATATTTAATGTTACCTCACACATTGGTGCACAACAGGCGCGTAACCGAACAGCATAGGTCCCTAACTGACTGTACTTGAAGTAATGACAGATCTTGGTGTATAGTGTTCACGTAATGGGTGTTAGGGTAAACTGTTGAATACGGTATATAAAAACAACCAAAATGACTTACTATCTTAGACACTAAAAGGAAGTTTCCACTATCATTCTGATTTGTTTGAAAACATAACATATTATCATCATCAATGATTTGTGAGAACTCTGTTATCTTTGGATGTAATCATTCACTGACCGAGGGCTTGTTTCTTATCATCTATTCACCCATCCATCTAATTAGCCGTAAATTTATCGAGTATGCAATATAAAAACAAGGCCAGATTTTTACTGTGTACTTGATAGCAAAGTTAAAAAGTTTTAAGTTACTCTTAAATCGCCGCCAGTATTTCAGAACGAAATCTCCTCATTTTGAAAGCGGTTCTACCTCTTCGATTGTTTAAATAAGAGTTGGAACAAAACTGAATAATGTTACGTGTAGGCTCGTACAAATATAACAAAAGAAAAGAGTGAAGCCAACAAGCTTTGTAAATTTTAACAAAATAATTTATTTCCGTAGAAAACAATGTAAAAATAGGAACTAGGACTTACAGTTTGTGAATATAATCCAAAAATTAATCCTAAAGTTGAAATATATTAGTCCTATCACTAAACAGTTCTAATTGAATCCAGGTTCGAATCTCGATGAAATTCCAGTATGGAAGGCGATAACGTCAGATGAGGTCGTTGTACATATGGCAACAATTCCTCGTTGAATCACAATTTATAATGTTCCGTTTAGAATTCCAGAATAAATTTCCACTGAATGTCTTTGTTCAAGTATTTTATAAAAAGAAGAAGCACTTGTGTAGTTTTCTAGAGAATAAATTATTAAATCCGAAAAATTAGATGAACTTCAAAACAACCTGGCTTCAACAATAAAACACCTTGAGCTCTGAGGTGTAAAAATTACGACTGTTCAATCTACTAGCAAAATGGCTGATTTAAGCCTCGATTTTAGATCACATGGTGGCTCACGTGATCACTGATTTGAACAGCGCAATACAAAAATGCCATTTAGCACGTAGCTAGAATAGCCCTATCTAAGAATCAGATTCTCACGCTGGAAATGAATTTTTTAAAAAAAACTGTTTACAACAGAGCTAACACGTAGGCTGAAGATGACCTTGGTAATAGCAAATCGTTTTCATTCGATGTTTACAAAAACTATGAACCAAGGTGAGCCAAAAATAGTGCTTAAGTCATACCTTTGCGTCAAAACAAAAGACTGAATTTACTGGAAAAAATATCAAATCAAGTGAAAATTCTCATTGCAATAAAATATAATGAAACAAAAATAAAATAAAAAGAATTTAAAAACTAACACACAAGTAGTTAAATTAGATATACGTAACACTTCCACCCATAAAGAAAAAGAAAGATTTATGAAATAAAGCCTTCTTTTTACCATATGTAAATTATACATGAGGTAAAAAAAAATTACATAAGAAAACTCTTATGAAGTATACAAAGTGTACATAAAATAATATTTCTATACACGGGAAACTGCATCTGCAATAAACTTGTCTTTTCCTTTGATGTGCCTGCTATCAAGATTATATTCTTGTAACAACAAACTCCACCTTGATAATCTTTGATTTTTATTTTTCATCTTCTCGATGAAAGTAAGGGGGTTGTGATCACTATGCACAACAACCGGCGAAGGAGCTGAGCTAATGTAAACTTCAAAATGCTGTAATGCCAATATTAAAGCCAAACATTTCTTCCCGGTTGTTGAGTAATTCCATTGGTGCTTATTTAATTTCTTAAAGAAATAGCACACTGGGTGATCAACACCATTTCTACTTTCTTGAATCAATACTGCTCCAACCCCAACATCATTTGCATCCACAGATAATTTAAAAGATTGACTGAAATTTGGAGCTGTTAGAACCGGCGCACCTTTGAGTATGCCTTTTAATCTATCAAAAGCCTCCTGACATTTTTCAGTCCAAAGAAACTTGTTTTTCTTACTTAACAAGTTTGTCAGGGGTTCAGCAATATTAGAAAAATTGGAACAAAATTTCCGATAGTATCCAGCCACACCCAAAAATCTCATCAGTTGCTTTTTACTGACAGGCACAGGGAAATCAGAGATAGCCTTGACCTTAGAATCTATAGGTTTAACTTGACCATGTCCCACAATATGTCCTAGAAAAGTTACACAAGCACGGCAAAACTTATTTTTAGATAAATTGATTGTCAAATTTGCATCAGTGAGTCTGTAGAAGAATTTCCGAATCGTGGCTAGATGTTCTTTCCAGGTGTTGTTGTAAATGATGACATCATCGATGTAAGCATCACAATTATCTAGACCAGAGGTAATCATATATTCATCAAGCGTTGAGAAGTACTTGGGGAACCCTTCATCCCGAACAGCATTACTTTATATTGATAGAGTCCTTCTGGAGTCACAAATACCGAAATTTCCATTACCCTTTCCGTTAGTGGAATTTGCCAAAATCATTTCAGAAGGTGAAATTTGGTAACGTACTTGGCATTTCCAATTTTATCAATACAGTCATCGATTCTTGGTAATGGAAATGAATCTGTTTTTGTCACACTGTTCACCTTCCTATAATCAATGCACATACGGAAAGTTTTATCCGGTTTCGGAACAAGTATACATGGTGAACTCCAATCACTTTTACTGGCTCTATGAAATCGTTCTCCAGCAAATACTGAATTTCCTTTTTCAAGTATTCCTGTTTGAGACGGTTCATCCTGTATGGGTGTTGTTTCACAGGTTTTGAATCTACAATTTCAACGTCATGAAAAATTTTGTTTGTCGTTGTAGGAATATCTGGACACAAGTGCTCATATTCGAATAATAACTGTTTAAGTTCATTCCTTTCTTGTTGTTGCAAATGTGAATGTTTCTGATCCAGATTTTTCATAATTTCCGAATTCCGAAGATTTGTTGCTCCAAGATCAACAGTTTCCGATTGAATTTCTTCCTGATCCAAATTTTTCCTAATTTCCGAATTCCGAAGATTTGTTGCTCCAAGATCAACAGTTTCCGATTGAATTTCTTCACTTAAATCCTCAGTTTGTGGTACAGGTACAACTAAATTAATTGCATGATTTACTTGGCTATCACTTTCAATATAGTCCTTTAACATGTTAATGGGGCAAAATTGTTTTTGCTTTCGCCTCCTAGGAGTATTTATGATGTAATTTAAATCATTTACTTTCTTTTCAACCGTGCATGGGCCATAATACTTGGCCTAAAGGGGAATTGTGGAATGGGCAAGAGAGCTAGAACTCTATCACCAGGCTGAAAACTACTATTCCTTGAGTTTTTATCATATCTTGATTTCATTTTTAACTGAGTAGAGTGCAGATTTGCTCTTGCGACCTCACAAGCCTTTGACAACTTGTACATAAAATCAGAAACATAATCAAGAAGATTGAGCTCAGTATCTTCATTAGAAAGAAGTTTCTTCTTCAACAACTATAATGGTCCACGTACAGTATGTCCAAAAATTAGTTCAAAGGGGCTGAATCGTAAAGATTCTTGAACGAACTTCCTAACAGCAAACAAAAGTAAATGAATGCCTTCATCCCAATCTTTACTCGTATCAAAGCAATATGACCGAATCATATTCTTCAAAGTCTGATGAAATCTTTCTAAAGCCCCCTGGCTGTCAGGGTGGTAAGCAGAAGATTTAAATTGTTGAATGCCTAATTCGTGCATAGCTTGCTGGAAAATTCCAGACATGAAATTTGACCCTTGATCAGATTGGACAGATTTGGGAAGGCCAAATTTAGTAAAAAAAAAATTTGTCAAAGCCGTTAATATGGTTTTGGTTTTAATATTCCTCAAAGGAATTGCTTCTGGGAATCTTGTTGACGCAGAGATTATGGTCAACAAATATTGGTTGCCTGACTTGGTCTTGGGTAAGGGACCAACACAATCTACCATAATTCTGCTAAATGGTTCGTCAAATGCAGGAATAGGTTGCAGATGAGCCTTAGGTATCTTCTGATTGGGTTTTCCTATCATTTGACAAGTATGACAAGATCTACAAAATTTACAAACATCACTTTTGATTTTTGCCAATAAAAGTGAGTCAAGATCTTGTGATTAGTTTTATTTGTCTCTAAATGACCAGCCCGAGGAGTTTCATCGGACAAAATAAGTATTTCCTGTTTGTAAGATTTTGGAACTACAATCTGATAGTTCACTGACCACTTGTCACTAGCAGGTACCTCGGGAGGTCTCCATTTTCTCATAAGAATTCCATTTTTAATGAAATAACAGACAGGTACTTCAGTGGCTTCAGTTTCACTAACGGCCCTCTGAAACAAATAGCAGATCTCAGGATCTTTTTCCTGTTCGACGACAAGTGATTGTCGTTTGTCAGATTGATTAGATAAAAGAGAATGAGTATTTAAAAGAGGATCACTGTGATCAATACCTTTTGATTGATCCAAACAAGGAGTGAAAGTGACCTCATCTAAAGCCTGACCAATACATGTGTCAGCTAAAGGAATATTTCCTTATCAAAACCATTCTCAAGAGCTTTCTTTGACATAGCTCTGGTAACTGCACAAACTGGGTATAAATCAGGGTATTCTTTTTCAATAGGATCAACTTCCTGATCCAAAGAAGGCTTGTCAGTTACAAGTGGATTAACTACAACCTTGTCTCCAGCTAGGTCTTTGCCTAGTAACAAATGAATGCCCTCAACGGGTAAAGAAGACACTATTCCGACTGTCACAGGTCCTGAAACTAAGTCTGATGACAAAATTTACACAATGGAGAGGAACATTAACAAAGCCGCACTCTACTCCCTGAATAAGAACACTCTCATTAGAACAGGACTTCTCAGAAAAAGGCAAAGTACCTGATAATAAAAGACTCTGAGAAGCTCCTGTATCCCTTAAAATTTTAATAGGGACAGGATTGGTCAAATCACCCAAAAGTGATATAGAACCCTTCGACATGAATGGTTCATAATTGTCCATAATAAAATCAGACTGGGGTTTATTAGACCCAACAAATGTATTGCTTTCAATACATGACCGTGACCTTGACCTCTTAGAAATAAGAGCATTTGGGATAGGTCTATCTTGATTCTGATGCCAATATTTCAATTTGAAGCAATCAGAAATGACGTGTCCTTTTTTCTTGCAATAGGTACACGTAGGAAGAGACAAGAATTTTGAATCAAGTTTATCAGAAGCTTGATTTTTAAAAGTTGTGCCAGACTGAGTTTTAGGAGGAGTCGTATTAAGCTGAAATACCTTTCTACCAGTTGACTGCTGAGTGAAAGATTTGCTTACAAGAGGAACTTTATGAGTTAAGGAATACTTGTCAGCAGCAAGAGCAGCATTTTCCAAGGCATTGATCTCATGCTCTTCAAGATGAGCTTTAATGTCATGAGGAACACAATTCTTGAACTCTTCAAGTAATACAAGTTGTTCAAGACTTTCATAATCATGTTCAACTTTCTCGGCTAAGCGCCATCTCTTAAATAACTGCTCTTTTTTCTCTAGCAAATTCAACATAAGTTTGTCCGGCTTCTTTTTTTATAGTTTCTGAATTTTTGCCGATAAACTTCAGACGCATAACCCTTTAAGATACACTCCTTAACCAAATCATAGACAGAACTTTGCTGTACTGACAGGGATGCATAGATATCTCGGGCCTTGCCAAAATTACACATTGCAATAATTTAGTCCAATGCTCCCTTGGCCATTTCAAATTTTCATCAACTTTTTCAAAATATATAAAATATTTGTCTACTTCTTTTTCTCTAAAAGGGGACACTACCCTGATATTTCTTGTAATGTCAAAACTTGAATTTGTATGTGAAATAGAAATGTGCTTTTCACTTGCCAGCTCTATTTCTTTCATTCTAATTTGAAATTCCCTTTCATCCTTCTCTTTTTCAAATAACATTTGTTTATCTTTCTCTTTTTCCTGTCTCTCTCACCTCTTTCTCAAATTGTAACTGTTTATCTCTCTCTCTCTCTCTCTCTCTCTCTCTCTCTCTCTCTCTCTCTCTCTCTCTCTCTCTCTCTCTCAAATTGTAATTGTTTATCTTTCTCCCTCTCCTCTTTCTCTCTCCTCTTTTTCAAATTGCAATTTCATTTGTTTATCATTCTCTCTTTCCTCTTTCTGAAACTCGAGCTTTCTTAACTCCAATTCCATCTTGTATTTCATTTTCAATTCCATTACTTTTATATCAGAGTCTGATACAGACTTACTGACCGAAGCCAAAACACTTTTATCTAAAACATTCTTCTCTACCAAATATTGAATCAAAATGTTTTTAATTTCTTGTTTCGTCAAGGAAGATTTTGCTTCAGAAAGATAGTATTTTCTGGCAAGTTCAAGCAACTCATCTTTTTTCACACTATCCAGCTGCTCCTGAGTTGGACTAGAAAGAAAAGTCTCCACTTTTAATGACATTGTGAATGAAAGCCTGTTGTTTTCACTAAAGATTTCAAACAAAATTTAAAATAGTACTTGGGATTTAAAAACTAGGGGAATTTAAATTTCAAAAATAATTTTCTGAAATACTTTAGCCAAATTTCATATATCCCGGACGAGCCCCCAGTTTTCTTCTGTTACGGGTAGGCTCGTACAAAATGTAACAAAAGAAAAGAGTGAAGCCATCAAGCTTTGTAAATTTTAACAAAATAATTTATTTCCCTAGAAAACAATGTAAAAATAGGAACTAGGACTTACAGTTTGTGAATATAATCCAAAAATTAATCCTAAAGTTGAAATATATTAGTCCTATCACTAAACAGTTCTAATTGAATCCAGGTTCGAATCTCGATGAAATTCCAGTATGGAAGGCGATAACGTCAGATGAGGTCGTTGTACATATGGCAACAATTCCTCGTTGAATCACAATTTATAATGTTCCGTTTAGAATTCCAGAATAAATTTCCACTGAATGTCTTTGTTCAAGTATTTTATAAAAAGAAGAAGCACTTGTGTAGTTTTCTAGAGAATAAATTATTAAATCCGAAAAATTAGATGAACTTCAAAACAACCTGGCTTCAACAATAAAACACCTTGAGCTCTGAGGTGTAAAAATTACGACTGTTCAATCTACTAGCAAAATGGCTGATTTAAGCCTCGATTTTAGATCACATGGTGGCTCACGTGACAGGGCGACGTGATCACTGATTTGAACAGCGCAATACAAAAATGTCATTTAGCACGTAGCTAGAATAGCCCTATCTAAGAATCAGATTCTCACGCTGGAAATGAATTTTTTAAAAAAAACTGTTTACAACAGAGCTAACACGTAGGCTGAAGATGACCTTGGTAATAGCAAATCGTTTTCATTCGATGTTTACAAAAACTATGAACCAAGGTGAGCCAAAAATAGTGCTTAAGTCATATCTTTGCGTCAAAACAAAAGACTGAATTTACTGGAAAAAATATCAAATCCAGTAAAACTTATCCTTGCAATAAAATATAATGAAACAAAAATGAAATAAACAGAATTTAAAAACTAACACACAAGTAATTAAATTACATATACGTAACAATAAACACTAGTTAAAGCGATCGAAATATCAAAGTATATTGTTTTTCTGTTTTAAATTGTCCTACTTTTCATGAGCTAGCTTAATGAAAGACGCGATAGTGCTATAATCACATGTTGTCTTGGCTATATTGTGGTTGGTAAAGAGTTTTAACCTGCAACTGTCTGATCTAACGTTAAATACATACTTTTGTGTTGTTGTCTCTTGTGCATTTTCTTTTTACAATGCCTCAGTTGTTCGTCACAATATTCTCAGCCGAATTGTTCTGTGGCAAGCAGATTACTGCTACCGACATCTAACACAGAGTACTGTGTATTCATTTGATCTTTACCAACTAGCAGACGCTAAAGTACTATATACATCGAAACAGAAAGTAGCGGGGTAGTTTGATTTCTCTCTCTCTCTCTCTCTCTCTCTTACACACACACACACACAACTGGCAGTGATTGACGTCTCATTTTTTTTGTTGCATTTTTGCATCTCTAAACGAAAAGAAAAGCAAACTATTTGACTGGTCATCAGACTAGGAATATATTTTCAAAATGATGAAAAATTATGAGACCACTCATATTTTTTGTCTATCTTTCTTAAAAATAAAAATAAAAAATTATGAGACCAAGTGGACTAAGAAGACAGGTACTCAATACTTATTTTAATATTTTGCCACAAAGCTATATTGTATCGAATTCAACAGTTATCTTAATATGAAAACAACGATGTCGGTATTAAGAGATAATGACTATCTCTTTACGAATTTGGCAGGGATACAAATATGATCAAATATGTTTGTATTACAAAACTGCAAGAAAATAAAAATGTTTATTTCTTGATGTCAGACATAAAAATATATTTTATAATACTTTAGTAAAGATGCTTATTTACATTTTACATTTAATAACGATAGCATTGAAGTAAATAGTATTGGCTCTGGAAGAACGATGATTAAAACAGTGAACCGTAAGAAAAGAATAAATTGTATTCGATTTTAAATTTACAGTACAGCTTGGTTATCTGTCGTGAACTTTCCAATGCCAATATACAACTATTTAACACAAACAGAAATAAAGTTATGAAGAACACAGATTTTAAAAATCATTCTGACTAAGCATATGGAACAATTGTTTAGAATAAATCACATGAAGGGCAAAAATTAACATCAATCTGAAATCAATCATACATTTCAAAGAAATGAAGAAACATTGTAGACTCTTGAACATAAAAATAATGGTTGCTCATTTGGCTTGGTGATGACACGTAAAGACTATTTATTAAGCATAAAGTACTATCCTGATGATTTTGTTTCATTTCAAATGAGTGACAATGAATAGCATTTAAGGTATCTTTCCAATGCTCCCGAAAGTCTAGTTGCTAACAAAAATATCAATTAAGTTCCGTGGGATAAAGGAGACTAAAATACGCTAAATTAGCAAAAAGGTTATCTGAACAAATGTACGCACACATTACACAAGTAAGTAAGAAAATAATTACTCGCAAAAGACTTTATGTCAGTCATGTGAATGATCAGTGGCAGGCTCACATAGCTGCCAAGCAAGTATATGTGAATTTCAACAACGGATGCAATACATTTCGATATTTTCTCAAAATACGCTTGAGCTGATAAGGTAAAAATTAGAAAGGAGGATGAAATATACAATGCTCTATGGAAATGTTCAAAGAAAGAATACGTGAAATATATTAAAAAATATATAACATTTTGATATAAAATAAAGAGATTTGCTACAAAAAGTTAAATAGTTGCTGAAAAGGAGACGTTGAATGCTTTCCAACTTACTCAGACATAAACATATCCAGAGAAATTGTTTAGCGGTGCTCTAAAGATTAGAATCTGGAAGGGAAGTATTTTAACTCAAAATGAACGCAGAAAATATTTTCACGTTTTACCACATTTAATAGAGGGGTACTATGAGGGTCATCATAGATCAATATTCACATGATTCCAATTGAGGTAAGCACGGAAGAAAAGAGATTAAAATGGTGGATAATCATATTTGGTAAGTTGACAACTTACATGTTTTACACATGCAAATGTAAAATGGGTGAAACCGTCAGAATTTGGAAATAAGAGCAGTCGTTGAAAAGGGTCACCTTAACCACTTTACTTAGAAAATATTTAAAATCAGGTAAGTAATTTTAGTGATCTAGTCGTTAAAAACTAGAAGACTTGAAGAGGAGGATATAGCGATCTTGTGTACAAAACAAGAGTTATTTATATAGACAAACCAGATGACATATACGAAGTTGAAAAGTATGTAATCGCTAAATAGACTGGATATGATGAATCGCTTAACTTTTGGGATCCAGTTGAAAATATAATGCGATTGAAATGAATGAAATTTCTGGAGACGATATACCCAAAGCATACTGCTACATCGCTTACGACTCCAACATAAGAGAAAGAGAAAGTAAAACACATAAATAGCAGTATTAGGAAGCATGAAAACATTAAGTATTTGAACGATCGAGAGTTTTTAAAGTTTTGCGAATGTGGAAAAAATGATGAAATAGAAAATGAAAGACTTAAAAAATGCATTATATTTGAAAAACCAGAAGAAAAAAGTAATTTCACATTAATTTTTGAAACTTAAATAATTTACTCAACGTGACCAGACACAGACGTTTATACAGCTTTGTAGACCCATGAGAGACATCAGAGACTCAAGTCCAACACCAACATGCTCTAGTCGTACAGAGAAGAATCTGCTCCTAATATATATGATCGTGCCTATGTAGCGGCGACGAAATCTCACGAAGAGAGATCGGCATAGGTTGTCTCCCAGACAACGGATTTGAGATTTAAAAGAAAAGAAAACAGACTGTGACATAACCTTACCTTTGTCCTGCGATTCAGAGTAGCACAATAAATTGGTTAGCTCATGGTATAATGCATTTAGCTAGATAAGAATGTGATGTCCTTTAGCCGGATTTTTCACGTGGACCAAAATAGGAAAACAATGAATCAGAGTTTGTGAAATCATTATACAAATTGAAAATTTATTGCCAGATGCGAAAACCGCTGTCGGAATATAAATGCATTGACCTTATGACAATGATGCATTTATATAAAATAAAAATGCAAAGATATGAAACATTGAATTTTGATCTGCAACAATTTTTAATTCCATCAACGCATTGCAGGAGATTCCTCAAGCGAGGAAACAAATGCTTAATAGATAACAGACCATAATAAAACAAAACTGTACGCCGTGATTTTGAGAAGCATAAACCTGCTGTTGTACAATCTGCTTATAAACTTATATATAAGTACATTAAAGGTACCAGTAAATCCTAGAAAACATGGGCAGCTGATGAAACGAAGTGTGTAGCAAAGATGAACTTAGTGACTTAACTTACAGATGAGGGTCGATCAAGACTGAAGCAATTTATAAGGTCGTATATACTTTGCATATTGGGAGCGCAGGTACAAAACATTATAGCCGGCTCTATCTGGTGCGGTTCATTAATTTTAGGGCAGAAGTATTTTTTTGTTTTGAAGTTAGTTTGTACAATCAACTATGTTTAAGTGTTAATAAAAGTACATCCTGCGGGCTGTTTCTCAAGTGAACTAGGTATAAAAAGTTCTGAACTAATCCTTTTGGTAATATTTACATCCGTAATTGTGCCTGATCTCTACTTCGATCACCATTTTCATCTCTGTTTGATTTTACAATATATTTCACTAAAAATTCATCACTTGCATTTTAAGAATAATTTATGGAATGTTTACTTTGTTTATGTAGGTGTTCGTCAATATTTTGATATTCAGTCCGAAAACTTTCTTGACCGTGATAATTAAACGGCCACAGCATTAATCAACATAGCTAGCAACAAGATTTATCTCTTCCATTTGAATTTGTTTATCCACATCATCATCTTTACTGAAAGGATGTTCAAATTCTTTAATTCTGTGTGTGTGTGTGTGTGTGTGTGTGTGATAGGTGAGACCTTATTGTATATATGCCTCTATAAGTACCAAGTGTTCAACCTTTATATGCAATCCTAACCTGCCGGTCAGCGACAAAGCTTATCCCTTTGGGACATGGGAGACCAACAGCATACGTAGATTGTTTTCGATAATGGTCTTAATTTCTGGTTGGAATAAATTAGCGAAATTAAAAATGAACTAAAGGTCGAAAGTTATAAAGACGTTAGAAAGTAACAAAAAAAAAGTTTTCAAGTGGGTGGAGGCAGCTGGGTTGGGTTTAGTAAAAGTGGTTACACTCATACATATTTCCCCTGACAACACCGGTAGGTGTGGATGTAAATGTTATTAAGAAAACAGTGATTTATCATAATGTATTAACGCATCGAGCTATATCCACATCTGCTATCAGCAAGTACAGCATTAATGACTTCGTATTCGAAGCTATTAGTGATAAGGCAATCAATCACGACAAGTTTATTTTTATCGTTGACGAATATAGATGATATAAGGAAAACATGTTTCAAAAAACGAGGTAAGGAAATAAAGAAATAGAGTCAAGAAGAAGGACAAAATTATAAACACCTGAGACTACGGCCACTTTAAACACATACATATCGAAATCTGATCTTTTGCAGGAAATAATTTAAAGACAAATATTACTAGACGGGAAACGAACAACTGTACATATATTCAATTTTGAGCACATAATTGGAAATCTGCATCAAAGAAGAAAGTTTCGCTGAGAACGAATTCTATTTTCCAGTACAACTGACAACAACAGAAATAGTAACCTGTTAACATCATTGTATATAGTAGATTTTCTTGTTGGACAATACAATATTTCCAATGAACCCGAAAACAAAATCTTTAACAACTTACATGACAAAACTGCCTAAAGATTTACATCGTTGGGACATGCATTAATGAAGTAAAAAGGGAATGATTGCTAATGACAACAATGATGACGTGATTGTGATTTTTGAGGTTTAACCCCATTTCTCGCACATGGTAGGCCATATATGTCGACCATGATATTTAGTGGAGGAAAAAACGTGAAAGAACCCTGGAAGAACAGCTGATTCACGGGAAGCTACTGACAAGCATATTCACACACCAGCGTTAGCTGAACCAAGACTCGAAGCAATGCAGAGAATGCTGAAATATGAGTAATAACACTTCGACTAACAATTTCTACAATTGCTAGAATTCAGTAACCACAGAACTATAGTTGTCTCAGCTGAATCTGATAGACATTGTGGCCTCTTTAAATGACTTTGCAGAAGCTATCAGTAATTTTTATTTGATGAAGAATCAAAGCACATCTGCTTTTACGCAGAAAATCATTGTTGTTGTTGTTGTGGGGCTTAACGCCATTTTTCAGCACACGATAGGCTATACATGGCGGCCAGTATTAATGGTGGAGGAAGGAACCGGGAAATCCCCGGAAAGAACCACCGACCCACGAGAAGCTACTGGCAAGCTTTCTCACATATCCACATTCGCCGAATCCTAGACTCGAACACACGCAGACAGAGGTGAGATTGCAGTGATCCGTAACCGAAAGCGCTTTAGACCACTCGGCCACTCGGGGCCCCGAAAATCATTGTATATGACTTTCAAAGAAGATGTGCATAAGATAACTGACTGCATCTACAGGTCATATGTTAACTGATAGGCAACAATTTATTCACTTCCAGTTCAGCTTAAAGCAACGTAGATGCTAACAAAATGCCTATTAACTTTGTATATGATGCTGACATAAATATTTAAACACTTTTTAACGAAAATCAAATTTGCTTTAGGAATCAATAAGTCGCGTAGCTTTTACCAACAGATCATGTTAAAGGCAATATGTGCTTTTAGCGCACTAAATGCACCTGAAAGAGGCTCATCACATGATCGTATGTGGAGTGACAAATGGTGGAAAGACTATGTTTGTGCTAGATCCTATAGAGACTGAATACAACTCTTTTTGAGTGCATCTTAATTCCCTTTCCATCTTTCATGATCAACAAGACTTGCAATAGAAAGTGGCTATTCGCTGATTAAAAGATGATCGCGATAGATCAAGAAGACATATTACATATACAGTTAGAGCTTCAGATTGATACATAATTTATGATTGATGACTGTGCAGAAAGCATGTAACCGAATACTAGCTGCTGAGAGAGATTTTTAAATATCAGTTTGCGTGACTATACATACCTACAGCTCTGTGATAAAAGATCTATAAGAGAACGTTAGAGTTTGGTTGTCTTCGGTTGTCAGAAAAGAAGCAATGAAATATGTGTTGCAAGAAAAACATTATTCCGTATGAAAAAGAAAAGGACTAATTTAGAAGCTCTCAAACAGGTCAGAAGAAACGAACTTTGAATGAGAACTGATGATCATTTTGGATATTGACACGTGCCAGGCTTATCATCTACGTGTCCGTAACTTGTTATCGTTGTCAACCATACTACGTTTGCCATTATTCTTTAACCGAGCAACTTTGTTCATTTTAATGGTATACATTTCGTCACTGTGTGTGTTAAGTAAATGCTTCTCCTGGTGACCGTTCTTATAATTAAATAAGTTATCTTTGCACATTTTGAGTTATAAATTATGTTTGCGCGTTTTTGATATCATTACAAGCGTTTTTTTTTTTTGTCTTTATCTGTTGTGGCTGACCATAACTCAGAAGATTCTGAAAGTGAACGGGGTCATCATGAACAAGTCTAGCTACAGTTATATTAATTTGTGATACTCCACATATGTTAGCCTTTGGACAATTTTTAGTCTCCTATAATATGATTTTGTTCTTCATTATACTGTAAATGTTTTCTGTCTCAACATAAGTGCACTATCAAATATATGCTTTGTAATTTCTATTTTCTATCAGATTCCACGCAGATTCTCTGTTTCTTCTTGCATAGGTCTGTCTGCTGTTTCCAATTTTCAATATTTCATATACGTTTACGGAGATATTAAGTTCATTTCTAAGTTTGTAGTAGTTTCTACTTTTGTTGTTCATGGTTTATATAAAATAGTATCGGTTATAATTGTATTTTGTTGATCTATCTTCAGGATCACCTGATGCGTTTAGCACAAATACCACAGCATAAAAGAAACAAACGCTGCCTTTATTCTGCACTTGAATGCAGCCTTTTTTGGGTGTTCATTGAAGTAAATTTATGTATAAGCTTTCTCTGGCAGGTTATATGCATATACACGCAATGCTAAATATTCAATTCCGTCAAACATCCAGTTTGCACTTTTGTTTAATTCCTGTCCATATTTGGCATATACACTGTAAATAAACCTTCAATAACTTCATTAATTTCGCCTCTGTTCAATACATTTGACTACCTTGTAGTGTGGTAAAGGTTCGGAAGTCACTGTACCCCTTTTAAAGTGGGTCGTTTCCTAAGTGTTTCTCTAATATACTGACTGCTATAGAGAACGAAGTGGCTCTCTTTAATATAAAAAATTATTCGCCTCCTGCAAGAACCAAACCGAAGACATTTCGATTTGTAAACAAGCGCTCTATGCCAAGGGTTCTCAGTTACTAGCGCACTGTAAATAAAGTATATAGGCTTCCATGTAAACTGACGCTCGTTCTATTCGTATCCACTATTTTATTTCAAAGTTAAAGAATCCTTTTTACAGTCGAATTGTTCACTCTAATAATGTCAGAAAAGTAAGACTCGAAGAAATTCTAGTAAAAGTATGCTATTATTATTCGACGCAAATTATAAGAGAATACGGACTTGTTTAAACGATACTCTGGAACCTAACCCTGCCAGTGAGTATTGGGTTTTGACTTTAGTGTTGTTATACCTTTACAAGCGGGTTATTGCGATCAGTATTTTTAATAATTTTCGTCCATTTTAGTAAAGATTTAAAATAACAAGAATGTAAGATACAGTTCTAGTTGGTAGTAGTGGATAAATAGTACTGGAATTTGAATTGCTCGAAATTTCTCGATTTTGTTTAAAATGTAAGATCATACATTTTATAATGTTTAATAGCCATAGTCGAATGGCTTCGAACAACTAATATATTAAGCTTTTATGATCAAGTCATTCGTGGTCATCCGAGATACATTCGCTTCATGTTTTGTTTGTATCATCTGTTTCAAAATGTAACCATAATCGACTGACTGGCTGTAACAGAAAAAAGCATAGAAGTTTCTCTTTTTAATGCTAACTGTTTGATCGAGAAAGATAATATCTTATTATTGTTTAAAATTGTTCTTAATAAATAATCTATATATTACTGTTTCAGATAGAAGCATGATTTACACATAGTTGTTATGGTGTTCCACGACATTATTCAGCACAAGATAGGCTATACTGGCGTCCCGTATAACCGGTGGAGGAAAATCCAGGAAAACCCAGGGAAGAACCACATACCCACGAGAAGTTACTGGCAAGCTTTCTCACGTACCCACATTAGACGGGCCCGGATTTACAAATAACAAAATGTCAATTCAGTGATTATCTGCAAGTGAAGTTAGAGCAAAAATTGTCACAATTTGTATGGTGGGAAAAAAATTCATAATGTATTCTTAGCCATCTGAGTAATAGTCAACTCTTCATCTAGTGAAATCATACTTGAATAGTTATTGCGCTGCTTTTCTTTCGATTGTTATAAACTGAACGGACACATAAATTCTATTGACAGTTTAAAATCCTGGATAGCAAAAAGTACAGAGAATCAGACATTTCTTTGCAATTCTACACTAAACTATGAATTCATGAAAACTTCAAGACCTGACATCTCTGGTCACTCAGGTATTTTCATAAACTGTACAAACCTGCGGATATGAAAAGTCTGCACTCATGAAAGAATTAGCAAACTCAAGAGACTAATTCGAATTATAAATAAATAAATATTCAGTGAATCTTCCACGAATCAAGTATTTTTCATTCGAATACTTGACATTACACATACAACGTACTATGTCTGGCGAACAGCCTTCTTTTGCATGAAACCACCAAAAAGCGAAACAAGCGAAAACTCGAACAAAAAATATTGGGCAAACAACACTTAGAGACGATTTAAGTGTTATTATTTCTGTTTGCGTGTTACGCGAAAACAAGATCATTTTATTTTTATTTTTAAAGTATCAGTCTTAGAATCTGATTTGCATTTGGGGCTTTCATCCTCAAAGTTGCTAGGCGAACAAAGAGCAGACCTGAAATATCACGTTCTCGAATGTGAAGTTCATCGTTAAAGAAATGCTGAATAGTCCTGCATTAGTTTACTCTGGAATCAAGATGTATTTGCAACAACTGTATTAAGGATTTTGTAGCACACTTTCCTTTCCTTTAAATTTATATATCTTCTTTTTTCTTTTATCAGTCTTTCTTTTTAGAAATCGCTTTGATACAGCCATTAGAGATTGTAACCTCTGCCAAAGATTTACACATTAATTGAGAACATAACACCTAAAAGTAAAATGCTCGGCGTTACATGTTAAAATGATCTACGACTTATGTTTTCCAGTCCACCCTTCGGGGGTTGAAATTTTAATTCAGTTATATAGAAAACAAGTTTATAAAGAAATCACAGTTGACTCACTTGGCGTGGACATTTTAACTTTACCCTTTAATGCCAACAGGTCTGATCGACCATAAAATCATACTGATATCTACTTTAATGACAATAGGACTGATCTACTATAAAATCATACTGATATCTACTTGTGCACTGGTATATAAAGAAATATATGTACCTAATATTTGAAACGAGCAATAGTCGAAATTTTGCAGTCAAGAACTTCAAATAATCGCAACAATGATCCTTTTTTTTTCTCTCCCGCGATAGCGACCATATCTGTTGATAACACAGACTAATTTTATGATACCCTGCAAAGATATAAGTATCTAAAGCTGCGAATATTTGCAAAAGCATTGACTTCCTGTCCGTGATGTAATACCGTTCTTGCTTTATCTAAGTCATATCTCGGCGTTGTGAGCCAAGGTATTTGATCCCAGCAATTATGATAGTGCTTTATCAACGTACAAATTCATCCATGTCAGCTTTCACGTGATTTTGGTTGTCATCCAACTCGGATATTAATACCAGAGTGCCAAATAGATTAGATAATAATAACTGGGTGCTGTCCGGTTCTCAGATCTTCGTCCTCATTAGAGCGCCGTGGAGATACACTGTAGGTGAAAGGTAGCACCAGACTGGTCGCAAGAATAGTCGGGTTGCATTATCGGTATCTATGATTAAGGACACACAGGAATGCCGATCCGGTAACAGAATATGAATTTTCCTTTTATTGATTGATATTAGAAGGTACCTATCAACCTCGTTTAAGGGAGCTCAATCGATATAATGGAGCTGTTGTTCCGTCATTGAGCGTGCAAATTTATCTGACGCATGACATGGTGGGGGAATAAAATGAATGCTGTGACAATGATTATATCAGTGTAAACGTGATTAACTACACAGTCCGTTTTCAGACAGAAGGATATATGCAAGTATGTCCAGGTACACTAAGCTGACGATATAAACCATGCAATTACAATACCATAAGTTATATGTGTTTCCCAATAGACTGAGAATAAAAATCTGCTGACGAAGTCATGATTCCTGGAATTCTCTCTCTCTCTCTCTCTCTCTCTCTCTCTCACACACACACACACACACACACACACACACACACACACACACACACAATTACAGTATTTTAAAAAGAAATTTCATACGTATTGTATTCAGTTCTCCTTCACCTTACCACTGTAGATATATTATTTCCCCTGATGTTACCTGAAGAAGAAAAAAAAAACATACCGCCATGGACTACTTTACTCCATATGCTGGATAAACCAATGAAATATTTAAACCACAGGGGTTATTGTCATGGTTATTATACGTAAAAAAATACCAATAACAATTTAGTTTTTAAAAAGTAGTGTTTTAACGATTCACTAGTCACACCCGAAATTTGTATAGATAGCGATGTTTTCTCAAATATGGTTGATACAGCCTGAAGATTGTGCTCAGTGTTAGAATAAAAGATAAACGAGGAAGGGAAGGTCTTTTGAATGAAAATTAAATGTTTGTCTCATAGAGGTGCTTGGTATCACCAATATACCGGTTTACCGCGGTATTTGTTTCCATTGGTACTACCATGGCACATTGTCACTATACCTGTACATCGGTAGTTTCCGCCAGTAGGGAATGTATGGAATATACACCCACATTTGTCTTTCTTTGGGTCACGCCTGCCAAACCAAGGGTCGCGGGTTCGAAACTCGTGACGGCATCCGATTTCTTTTAAAAAACTTTTTTGCATTTATACGTTCAAACTTTCTTT
>JAECUM010052277.1:0-15645 GCA_016617855.1 Megalonaias nervosa | reverse complement strand
ATATATATATATATATCGAGAGAGAGAGAGAGAGAGAGAGAGAGAGAGAGAGAGAGAGAGAGAGAGAAGTAAGTTTGTTAAATAATCATCATGGTAGAAGAGGGCAACGGTTTTGTTTCTAGTTGTTTGATTGAACGGCATCGTTGTAAACGATGTAAACGTTTAGAAATGGTGATAAGCGTTGTAATGCTACGCGTCATAATATATATATATATATAGTAATCGTAGCTGCATTTGCATTGCAATCAAGCAAGTTTCAAATAAATGCGGTATTAACCCCATACGCAACACATTTGAAGCAAAAACTATCTTACAACAGACTAACCGTTCTTTGAGTAAATTCTTACAAATAGTGTTTGATCATCTGTTAATTGCACTATCATCCAGAGAATTTATTATTTTATCTGAACAATTTCGCCAGTATGGTCAGACCTTTAACATTTCTGGTATCCGTACCCGACTTTAAGCGACAGGTCATTTGTTTGAATCTCACCTTTAGTCGTGATGTGCCACTTCCTTTATTAACTTATAATAAAAAAGAAGACCTTTACGTCCAGGGAGTCCTTTATAATGAACAAATAAACAAGGACCATACGACTCGTCGACAAACCAGTCGAAGCAACTAATCAAGCAATCAACCGCCTAGCCTACAAACAGAACATGAAAGAAGACTTAAATTTAAGAGTTAAATTAACAACGGATATCTGTCATATCCCAATTTGCTGAACATTCCTTGTTTGTACAAAGAGGTTTTATATATACTTGCCCTGTGCAGCATTTCAGGCCACACAAATAGTTCATACGTCTTTTCAACTGAGTTGTACTTGTCATCTTAAGCGCAATTATTCCCTTCTGGTGTAAACACCAAATGCCGAAAGTATTATAGGGTTGAAATCAACAAATTAGCTCTCAGTACTTCAAACAGCGTTGTTTAGTAGTTGTAGGTGCCTATCGAAAAATGAAGTCCAAAGGCATGAATAGAAGCCCAGTAAGACGGATATATATTGTCCTTTGGTTTAATCTTCATGACATTGCGTATTTGTTCCCACTTAATATCATTCTGTGCTCGAAATTAGGAGATAATTACTTTCACGCTGAGTATTTTTAATACGTATATTATGTAATATATTGCAAATATATTCCTTGGAAGTGGTCGTAAATATTATTAATTGGGGAAACCGTGGGTTAAAGAATGACCTTTCACCAATAATAGGAATTAATCTTACATTCTCAATATTGAAAGCCTGGCATTAGTTCATAGGATAAACATTAGTATGGCGTTAGGCTAAGAAGGCGTCTTTTATACAAACTCATTTGGAAGGTTTAAGGGTATATTATGGCAAGTGATTATCACAAACAACCACATTATTTGATATTATCTAGCCATGGTACAAAAGTTATATTTCCTGTGTATTTCAACATAACCAATATCAGTTAAACCACTGCTCTGATGTTCTGCTGTTGTTAACCTAGATTTAATACGCTATTAAAGTGGTACTAGATTGACGCAGCGATAAACATTGGCAAACATTTGTTGGGAAATATTCAATGTCAGTTTGGCTCCTTATTCCTTTACCAATGCTTTCCACGCTCTAGATCCAACTAATACGCTCAGTAAACAGCTACCTACTGTAATGGGCTGTTGGTGAAAAAAGAGCTCGGAACATTGCCGCACTGTTAAATTAGGTCAGAAATTTGCGCAAAAACGAGCTTTTTGTGTCCTTTAATGTATCTAGAACTTTTTTAGTGTTTTTTTTTTTTTTTAAATATCAAACAACATACATAGTTCTGCTACTTGGCTGAAGTATCAAGACAGCAAAACGTGTGGCAAGTTCTTCCTTTTATTAAAGGGTTACTAGAGTGTCTTTACTTGTTATGAAAATAATATTTCTCCCTGAAAATGCAAACTGACTCTAGCCACTTAGAAAGAAAATAAAATAAAATAGGTTTTGTTTTGTTGTTGCAATAGTTATGACGTTTATCATTAAAATACCTAAATTTAATAAATTAAAATAGAAATCTTTCTTTGGATGAGCTTACAACATAGTACGTACAATGAGTATATATTTCCGCTTAGACAATATTTACCTAAAATAAGACTTAAAACCTTCAAATTAAAGGTTCGTAAGGTATCTAAACTATTAGCTTCTTGAAATGATGAGCTCAAGGCTTAGGCATCCTTAGACTGAATAAAGGCATTCCAATTATTCATTTGTCTGTGTCTTCTAACTCAAAATCTCGAATGGCAATGCCACTCTGCACCACATCTATATTAATTAACACCTCTAGATTAACGTACTATGTTGTATCTGTTGTAGAATTTTAACCACCATATATCGTGTGTTGTACAACTTTATGAATGTAACATCTTTATTTTATCGTTATGATTTTATCACACGAAAGTAGATTTATTATACGTTCTCTTCATGGATTTGATCGTGTACTTGTTTACAATCAGTTCAGTTATCCTCTCTCTTTCTTTGGTTATCTATTTTAATCAAACTTTCATTTTTCACTGGGACAATTCAGTAGTAGTTTGTGACCTTTTGGTTTAGCACAGTACGCTGAGTGTTAAAAACGTTAATTAGCATTCTAATCTCTTGATCATTAAGTTTATTTTCATTATTCAAGTTTATCTGTAATTTCTCTAGAACAGATTGAAGAGTTACATATTTCTCAAGAAATTTTTAAAATAATTCTCCATGTCATTCTACATAGCGTTTGGGTTACAGCTAATAATAAGTATTACCTCCCCTTTGTTTATAGCCAGTTTATTGTCTGACACTCCGACAATACGGGTAGCTATAACACGATAATTGGTGAAATGATATATTAAATTAATAATGCATTACCTCCCCTTGACTTATACTCGGGTTTTAGTATGTGACATTCCGACAATTCGAATACTTGTATAATGAACATACATACATACATACATACATGCATACATGCATACTTTCACACTTACATACACACACATGCATACATACATACATACATACATACATACATACATACATGCATGCATACTTTCACACTTACATACACACACATGCATACATACATACATACGTACATACATACATACATACATACATACATACATACATACATACATACATGCATACATACATACATACATACATACATTTCATCGAACTAACGTAATAATTTAAAAGTAAAACACTCTCACCAGTTTTTAATAAAAAAAATAAAAAATGTCCAAATCCAGCAGAGTCACTTTTTTCTGAAAATATTTTGAACATTTCATGTCCAACATCTTGTCGCGATTTTGCTTCCATACCAATTGCAGGTACTTAATTCTTCGTAGGAATGTGTTCCGATTGAATCATCCAAAGATTTTAAAGCAAAGAAATATTTGAAATGTTTGAAGATAATAAATATAACTTATCACTACCGCAAGTAGGAGACTATAAGCAGAACTATAAGCAGAACTATTTCCATACCAAAGTCGAGCTGTTTAAAACAGAGCGTAATTGTTACGTATGATCGTTGAATGAATTAAAAAGTTCCCGCTACACAAATCGAAGAATGTTTCCTGATTCCGAATGACTAGAATACATAATATATAATTAAACTAGTCGGTTATTAAAGGGAGCTGCATAAAACAAAGGTCAGTGTCATAATTCATAGAACCATAAGCCTTAGCCGATTTCAACATATAAATATCAATTTGCAAAGGTTTTATATTTGTAAAAAGGGCTAAGGCATATCTTGTATTACAAATGGACTATAAGGAAAGATTTTTGCACAGGGCCGAGTAGTGTGGGATTACAACCGATGGGATTTTCTACCTGTAATTGAAACTTCGTTCATCCATTCAGAACTGCAGTAATAACATGGCTTGACTATATGGTATATATCCATAGCCTGCCATAAAGTAAAACTCACATTAAAACAATATAATTATTTATACATCTACTACAGGCTCTATCTTTTATATTGAGTATGTAAAATAAAACTGTATGAAGTTGTCATATAATTATATATTTTTCAAGCTTTGATCTTTGAAACGTAGTGTATGTACCTGAGGATTAAATTCCAGTAAAGTAGAGTAGCATCTAGTCCCAAACTATTATCTCCCCTCCCTCCCCTACCTAACCTACCCAGCAATTAAAATCCACCCTTATCTTCATCATCTGCATCTTACTCATCTTCTTGTCGTTGTCTGCTGTACCCAATGTTTCATCAGTTAAAACTGAGACACCTAAAAGGCGTGACAGATAGCAACATTTGGCAAATAAGGACAATACGGCGACAAAAAGAACCAAATAAAAAGCAAAAAAATAAAACCAAAAATAAAAACAAAAAAACAAAAAAAAAAAAAACCCCCAAAAAAAACAAAAAAAAAAACCAAAAAAAAAACAAAACAAAATCACAACAAAACAAAAAAAACACAAAAAATAATAAAGCAGGTTGGTAAGTTTCAAGAAGCAGAATAGCCTGAAAGGAAGGTAAGCCAATGCATAAAGACCACCGGCTACGAGATAACAAGGTCTGCTTCAGATGTTACCATGTGGTGATTAATCAAACTGCTCATTTATGAGTAATGATAAGGGTTACACCACAACTGACTGGGTGCCATTTATGCCGGGCGTATCTGGTAGGTTTCACGTTGTAAAAAGACCTTGATTATGCAGTCTTACTAATAAAAGTGCTATGTTTTCCAATGATGGTAAAGCTTACCTGGAATTTAACAGTATAATGAAACTACTGGAACTACTGGGCATTTTAGTCCATAGAAACGTAAATAACTATAGTGTTCAAGTACCATAGACTGAGAAGCAAGTATCGACTTTATTTTGGTAAGAGTGGAGGATTCTTTTTTCATATCAAATTCCGTTCTATTTTTGGTACGCCACTAAAATGATATATCATCAATGAACTTTTCTGAGGTGAATATGAAGTTTTATAAACAAGCAAACACTGTACTGACACCAAGGAATAGGTCAATATGACAGATTGACTTGTTCATAAAATTTAACGTTTATGCTTGTTTTAGTACATGATTTAGTGTAACATTTGAATAGTAAATAAGCCATTGTTAGTTCCATGACACAACAAGAAACAGGCAATGACTGAAGGTAGAAGTCAAAGAATCACGGCGGAATATTTATAGATTCTTATAAACGATCCCATAGGGTTAACGTCGTTGCCACTGGTCAATATCCAGCAGTATTAACCGTATTAAGTACACAGTTAAACTTCATATATGGTAACACGTGCCCGCGTTCAATTAGCTACTTCTGGATATGGGTAAACAAAAATGGCGAGGGATACTTCGATCGCTGACAGCGTCATAAATATGATGGCCACCGGAGGTCAAAAATGATTGTAGCCCTTTCTACTGATACTAGTGCGTCAGATGTACAGATTCAGAACATCTAGCTTTCGTCTAAAGAAAAATATCTTCATAATCTAATAAAGTAAATCTTGATACATCCAAAGACTTCAAATCCACGGAGTACTGATGTGTGTGTGTGTGTGTGTGTGTGTGTGTGTGTGTGTGTGTGTGTGTTTCCAGTGACTGCTTAAAAAAAAGAATAAACAACATACACAAGAACAACTCTGACAAGAAGAACAGCAACAACAGCAACATATCATAGACCTAGACAACATATCATAGACCTAGACAACATATCATAGACCTAGATAGGTAAAATATATGTAGTATATTATCTATAATTGATATAATGCGTATGTGATGTATTCTATATAGCGATATGTAATCAATATGTGGTATTATATAATGACTTTATCTATTAAATTAAACAGTTCAATATCAACTTGTTACTTGTTATCATAAATAAAAATTGAACCTTGAGTCTTGATACTGTACGCCAATGACCCTCCAAATGTAACAGATGACATCGATTAGCGAGTCTGAACCCAAGCGTTTTCAAATAGTTTGTAGCCAATCACCGCTTAAATATGGTTGGTGTCCGTCCATTCGTCCCTTTCGAATATGACACAGTTTCGATACACATTTTAATCCCAATATAAATCCATTGATGTTACAACTACACCATCGTTGCTTTATCTTGCGCTTACAATGTTCCAACACGCTAAGTAACCTATCTATCAACATTAATACGATCATTTAAAAGATAAATTAATTCTTGATGAGCATTTTTACACATTTTAGAAAGTAGTTTTAGCGCCAAAGGTGGTAATTTCGACTTTTATGGTAATAACTACACCAAATATGAATGCTTGGCACGACACTGTTTAAACAATGGACAGGAATTTCATAACGAAATGGACAGACCAACAACTAGCTGGTAGGTAGATGAAGCGATATAATATTTATCCTCATACAGTATTGAACATGAAACGAAGCAGGGACGGAACGACTCCTGCACACACACACACACACACACACACACGGATTTACGACAGCACAGATCAATGACGATCATCCGGGGGACACTATTGATCCCAAGATCTCCGTTAAAGAACTGATGCAATTACGCAAATCTCTAGAACGGAATAAAATCTAAAACATTGTACCATTTACCTTAATGACTGTAGTCATTAAACAATAATGTGTATTGTCAACTGTAAAGTGGTAATAATGGCTAATGAAAGTGTTTACTTTAATGGCAATTCTGTTTCAGAATCTCTGGTAAATGTTAATATACTATATTTACCTGTGAGAATAGAGACATTTCATCTGATGGAATTTATTGGTGTCATTCTAAGGAATTTCTTGGATGTTGTTAATATGGGTGGGGGCCGCTACGTAGGCGTTGTATTGATGGGCACAGTGACCCTAGAGTGTTATTGTTAGTGATTATAGAATGAAGAGTTAGATGAGTTTCTTACAGGACCACATGTTTATGTATTTGAACATTTTCCAGTTAAATGTAAATGGAATTTGTGGGTAGTCTCAGCTTAACTTTTTATCTGTGGCTATTAAAACTACAACATGTACAACTGTTAACGGCTCAGTTAGTTGTCTTGAAACGTTTTAAAAATGTGTCAATATTTATTCAAATTTATCTGTGCCTGTTAGTTACTCAGGAATTATCCATTGCAATTATGTTTTCCACATTTCTGCTTAAGAAGACGGCTTAGTAGGATTTCTAGGTCATTTGTGTTTAGTTCCAAATATATGTATGCCGACATTGACGAGATTTAGTTGACGCTTAAATTATACATCAGATCAATTTAGTGATAATGCTGATGCAGGATTTTTATACTCATTTATTTACTATTGAAGTGCAAGTATACTAACAGAGCCTTTGATTAGTAACATTTATGTTGAAAGAACAGCGTTTCAAGTTTGAATGCCGCTGGATAGTTTCGTAGTAATTGAAGTTCCTTCAAAACATGCTATGTGCATGTGTAACAAAAATATATCCAGTTAGGTTGTCGATTATTTTCATCGTGCACATATACGTAGCAGTCGGAAACAAGATCGCGATAATTAAGACATGTTTTACTGAAATAATCAAGCACATTTACATGTCTTACAAATAAAATTATGTCATAGTAAAATATACAAGACGTATAGTAAATGAAGAAATTGCAAGTCGAGCGAGGTAGAGTAGGCACATTATAATTGCTATATATATTTAATTTGCATTGTTTTTAAGTTAGTTTTTGTTATTTTTTAAACATTTCTTGATACGCTATTGTAATGTAACATTGTAAGTTGGACTTAACCTTGTCCAAAATCAAGTTTATTTTCTACCTGATATGACTTATTGATTTTTAAATTCTGTAAACAACAAATACATTGTTTTGTATTTGATTAGTGAGTCTCAATCTTGTTCTAAGATAAAATTTATGGAATTGAAGTTAAAACACAAGAACGAAATTGAGTTAAAAAAAAAAACTTGAGCTTCTGAAAGAGTTGAGACAAATGCAGTTACAGATAGAAGAAAGACAAATGCAATTAGAGAAAGAGGAAAGATAGAACAGAATGCAATTGCAGATGCAGAGCGAAAGAGACAAGGAAGAAAGGGAATTTCAATTTAGATTTAAAGAATTAGTGCTGGTAAGTAAACTGCAAGACCACACTTTACACATAAATTCAAGTTTAGATGTTTCTAATAATATTTGGTTTGTACCCTAATTAAAAGAAAAAGAAGTAGATAAAGCTTTTCTTCATTTTGAAAAAAAAAACATTTAAACGGCCAAACGAATATTAGACTTTGTCATTACAAAGTGCACTTTTTTTGCAAAACTCGTGACATTCTCTGTCAGTACAGCAAAGTGCTGATTATGATGTGGTTAAGTAATGTATCTTGAAGGGTTATGAGTTGTTAAATGAGGCTTATCGACAAACGTTTAGGAACTATAAAAAGAAACTTTACAAACTCATGTCGAATTTGCAAGTGAAAAGGAGCAGCTATTTGTTAGGTGATTCATAGCCACGAAAAATGGTCAAGATCACGAATATCGTAGACAATTCATATCAGTTTATATTAGTTCATTAAATTTAGGAGCTTCCGAGAGCTTATCCTCGTGGGCTCCCACTGGTGATTCTGCCCCACAGACCTCTCCACTATTGGTTTAGGCACACCTAAATAACAATTTTTGATCAGTCCTTAAGCTAGTTCACTAGAGAAACCTATGTAGTCAAAAATAAAGCATAATCCTGTCCTCCAGTTGTGTGTGTGTGTGTGCGTGTGTGTGTGTGTGTGTGTGTGTGTGTGTGTGTGTGTGCGTTTTGACAATGTTGAAATTCTGAAGCTTCGGAGAGCTTCGCCTCCTGGGTTCCCACTGGGGATTTTGTCCCACAAACCCCTCACCTAATTATTTATGCTCCCCGAAAGAACATTATTGGATAGGACCTTGATCTTGTTTACTAGAGAAACCGATGTAGTAAAAAGAAATAAAGAATCCTCCATTTGTGTGTGTGTGTGTGTGTGTGTGTGTGTGTGTGTGTGTGTGTGTGTGTGTTATGACAATATTAAAAACAGTGTTAAAAAAATCACAGCGAAAAGACCAACATTAACGACCCCATGCTCTTCTCTATTTGCGCGACCACAGTTAAAATACGCATAGAAATATTTTTAAATTCCGTTAATTTTTAAGGGATTCAGAATCTACATACTGGAATTTGCGTATACTCACAGAAAGTGTGTAACATTACAGCTTGTAATTGAACATGAGACAACTAAAATTCTGGGTGGTGTGCTTCTATAACGGAAATCACAATTTTTCGCCGATAATTTTAAGCAAGCATGAACACACTGAATCCTTTATAGTAGCAAGAGAAAAAGTAAATTGTGAAGATAAAAGTTGATAGCTAAAATATTTGGGAAAGTGGGATTATTTGGATGGTTGTGTTAGATATACATCTTCCCATCCGACTTCCACTTAAGTATTAAAACTAAAAGTCTCGAACCGTTGTGCTCATTACTAAAACGCTTCGATCATGTTTAAGGACTGTAGCCTCTATCTGATACCGTGTAGGTTGTACTTCACAAAAGTTCCTTTATCACAGTCATTATCGAGTTCATATTGATCCACTTATAAAGCTTTCAAAACAAGTAGGTCTTTGCTTGCAACGACATGCTTGCACTATCTACATGTGAACAGGTGCAGACTGAACACAGCGGTCATCACATTCCTCAGCGATATGATGAAATGATTTAAGACTTTGCCTAAATTAATTATTTAAGTTGTGCATGTTTTATGTCAAGGGCTTCTTGTAGAATATTTCTATCCGTAGCACTGCATCCGGTTGAAGTCCCATTCCAGCAGGTAAAAGGAAGTAGGTGAAGAATAGTTTGTAGTAATAAGTGGCGATATGGACTCAGATATGACACCTGGATTACACGGAAAAATTAACTTATGCAACTTTTTGAAATGTGGCACATGGGGCACAGTGGGAAATGCAATGTTCAGACTACACTTACTAACCAACACGCCGCCTGACTGACTAGCACCCACGAATCCTCTGACCATTGCCACCACTCACTAACAAACGTACTATCAGCCCTGAAATGAGATGGATGCTCATACACGTAAATGCGCATATACACGAACATACTATTAGCCCTTAAAAATGACAAGAAATTCGCATATATAAATATTAACCAAAATGCCATCTGACCGACCAGCACCCCCCACCGACTAACGAGGTACGCCGTTTGACTTACCGTATGTCGTTGATCTACAGATCAATCCCCACATATTATAACCAATACGCCGTTTTGATTCACCAATAATCACTCATCTATTCACACAATAAAAAAAAAAAACATACTTTCAACAAGTAATCCGACTGACCAAGCAACTAATCAACGTGCAATTTGGACTGAAAAGCAAATAAACTCTCTAAGCAGCACGCCAATTGAAATAACCATCACTCAGTCATATACTAACTACACCTACTAACCTGCACATCGTCTGACTATTCAGCGCCCACTCATCTACTCTCGAACACTCATACGTAATAACCAACACATCCTTTAGACTTTGCAACACTCATCTACTAAACAATATGTTATTCAACTGAGCAGTATCTACAACCAGTTATCTACTAACCAATAGACCGTTTGATAGATTATCACCATTCATATACTGACCAAAACCCACACCTATTAACCAATACGCTGTTTGGACCTACCAACACATAGACTATTTACTAACCTAAACACCGTCTGACTTACCTACACCTGCACTTACTAAGCAATGCGACGTGTGACAGGCTAGGATCTAAAAGTAGGGGAATGAGATAGAAGTTAAGCCCCTTCTAACTAAATCTAAATACCTTACAACCCAGATCCACTATAACTTCCCTATCATCCATCAGAAACAAAACTACCACCCCTGCCTTCCTTTGAACGCTTCAGTCCTGGCGGTGAAGTGAAGGGAGAGATAAAGGCAGGAATATGAACACGTGTTGCACACCAATAACTTCAATAATATCACCTATGGAGAGTAAGGAGAGAAAATGGAAGGAGTGATAATACACTATAAACACAAATATATGTATATCTTATCATAAACGGAGCTGAAAATTCCATATTTGTTTCAAAACCCAACCGTTATTTTCATGGCCACCCAGCTCTCTTTGAAAAACGATACTACATGCCAAGAAAAACCCCAGCCATTATAAAATATGTGTGAGTGTGCGCGCGTGTGAGACTGGTTTGTTAACATTGCTTTATAAGCAAATCGAGACTCAGAGACATTTACATTCTGGGGTAATTCTCCTGAATAAGAATCACAATAAAATTTTCATATATCACAAAGTCCATTTTCTTCTTCTTCTGTTAACTATACCGCCTTTTTGAATTTCTTCACTCGAATAGCTTTTTTTTTCTGCTACAGCTTCTACTGCTTCGAGAAATCTCATTATTTTACTCTTGTTTCACTTTCTTGGGAACATTTTAAAGACAAATGACTATTGTCTTAGCAAGGGGAATAGGTATCTATAATTTTATCCTAGTACCTAGTTTCTCCTGTCTTTAAGGTTCCTTTTTGCTGTCGTTTTCGACATTCTGTGGCACATTTTCCGTGGTCCTGATTTGCATAACATGTGTCGCCACTCTTATCTCGAGAGGCTTAGTTTGGTGTTTCTCCAGAAGTTTCAGTACAAGTTGTATTTTATAACGATTATCTGTAAATCTCTGACCAGAAGTGTGATTTTCTGTGGCTCTTCCACCATCACCTGATGCTTGTGAAACAGAATGAGTGTTACATCTTATGTAGGGGTACTGTTAACATTTAGACAGAAGGACATCAGAGGTAAATCAAACTTAACTAGTTTTCCTGTCATTATACGATCATACCAGAAGTAGAAACCAGAAACAAATGAATGAAGTACCGTGTCACTTGATATGATGACCAAGGTTTTGGCATAAGTACATCATAGCGATTTTGAAGAACAAAGCATCGATCCGTATCCAATACCATCCTCCTCCTTCAATTTCATTCACGAAGAATATATATATATATATATATATATATATATATATATATATATATATATATATATATATATATATATATATATATATATATATATATATATATATATATTATATACTTAAGTGTGAAATATTTAGACTTATTGACGAAATAGTTTTCATATTGTTTCATTCCTATATCTTCACATATGAAAAATATATCAGTATATTTTCAATTAGGAAAGTATAATATTTCCCATCATGCCATGATACGCTAGATTGTGTGTGCTTTTACAAATCTTCTACCTGCAACAACAAAAAACGAATGCTTTGTGAGCTAGAATAGTTACATAGAAATTGCTTTACCTTTCAGACATGGAGATTAATCTCTGATAAAGCCATTTGTCCAGACGACGCGTCTCTCTGAAGTTTGTTTCCCTTTACCTCCTTGACAACAACTATAAGCCCGATGTGATGCGTTGCTGAATCGTACTTGCATTGGTTTCAGATAGGGTCAAATGGTTTAAAAACTGACAAAAATGTAATTTACTACCATAGATTTGGTCAACCCAATCCTACCGATTTATTAAGTCACGTACATGTCTATGATCAGGCTATGAAGTAAGGTGAATTTACGAAAGGGAGGTGGAGTCGAACGTCTTGTGCCGAAGAGTGAGTTTAATCTTCTAAACTTCTATTCTGCGGCAAGTTTGATATATAATAAAAAGAAACTTTTCTTTTCCTTTATTAATAGCGAATATATTTTGTCTGGTGGAACCAACAAATATATATTTAAATTTAACTCGCGGCTGCGCCACCAGTAAAAATGTAACCTTTTTGGTAAAATAGATGATAACCGAAACAATGTTTCCTAAATATTCAAGTTTACTTTTAACAGGAAATTGATTGCTCTATCGCTCGCTTGACAAGCTTTAACACATTGTCAGAGAGAAATGACGCGTGAAACATTTTGAAAACATACAGCAACCATTACAACCACTTGAACAAAAGCATAAATATTGAAATACCAGCCTTACAGATTAAATCCGGTTTTTGATAATTTTAAAGCATGGGTGAAACATTTGGACACTATACAAAAATAACTCTAGGTAACAATCTACAGATCTACGAAAGCAAACTCGAAAGGTTAAGAAATCTGAAAAACAAAGACTTAGTTACTCTGAAAAATGAACTGTCGGCTGGAATAGAAAACGTTCTGACAGATAGTAGAGAATGTACAGTTGAATGGTACAATGAATTATTGGCGAATGGGAAACGATTAAGAACAGATGTTACTGATATAGATGAAAACATAACTATAGAAAAAGAAGAAATTAAAACAAAAAATACCGACGAGTAAGTAAAATGACTATAGCATTACGTGAAATAATCTCAATAGCTCAATCGGAAAGAGAAGCTTCATTAAACAATTTAAATACCGATATTGGACTAGCGACTCTTGCAATTGGTCATATTAATAAAATATTGAATGAATACTAGTATGAAGACGAAACAAGTACCCATTGTATACCCAACAGTAACCCATACTGAATGACCCTACTTATAACAAAAACTGGAACTTTTATTGACATGGATGCTTTATTCAATCCCTCCCCAAACTGTTATATATATATATATATATATATATACCACTACCATATATATATATATATATATATAGTGTGTGTGTGTGTGTGTGTGTGTGTGTGTGTGTGTGTGTGTTTAACATTTGGTACATGGCTGTACATGCTATTGTTAGCTAATGAGCTAAAAATAGATTGGGTTTTTTGGTTCAGCTTCTATATAATGAAGCTCTTTTTATTATTCTGGGTAAATATTCCATTTAATTCTTTAGTCAGGTTGGTTGTGTTGTGACACAAGTCAGGTGGGTTGTGTTGCGAGGTGAGTCATGTGTGGGGTATTGCTACATACAGTCGTAGTTGCGTCGTGACGGATGTATATAAGGAAGCAGAATTTATTCCTGTTTCTTACTATTGTTCTTGTTTTAATATCAGTCTGCAGGTGTATTTGATGCTGTGTTTAGGTTTAGTTTGGGAGGAATAATTTATTACTGGAATTACAAAATGCTCATACGACTGTGAAGACTAAAGCAACAGTTTTGGATTATGGTGAATTCATTCAAATACATTCGGGGCAATGCAATTGTGATATATGAAGACTATTGGCACTTTAGCACTCTCAAATATCTTGGTTCGTTAGCACATTCAAGACCTGGAATTCATATGGAACACTCTATTCATTTGGACTTGAAATAGCACTTTTAGGATTATTTTTGGATTTAATTTACAATACTGTAAATTCCTCTTAAATGTTCATTTTATAACTAAGAGAATTAAACTAATTGTTAAGTTTTACAAACCTTAGTTTTGCGTTTTACTATTACTCTGTAACACAATCCCTTTTGAGACAAAAAAGTAGTTCTTAGAAGAAAATAAATATGTTATATATTGCAGTTATGTCTTAACCTGGTCATATGATTACTTTGATTTTGTTTTAAACTGGGGACATCGTTCACATTTACAATCACTGAATGAATGAAGTTGTATATTTGATTGGATAAGGAATTTCTAACACGTTAGTATTCACAATAATACTTTCCTTCGAAGCAGATCTAATACTTAAATGAAAAATGAATGAGGAAAGTTACTCAGCAATTAAATATTTTGACGCAGCTTTTGCTCTATATTCTCCAACTCATCAAGAAAATTTACCTCAAATAAAATCCAAGAAAACTAAATTAATAGGATGGCACATATGAAAAATATATAATTCCTTATGAACACTTTCTTACCAGAAAAGCGAAAGCAAAGAAAACAAAACACTTGAAGTTGTGAAGAATCTTAATCCAACATATCGATGTATTACAAACTAAGTAGTATAAAACCGGAGCACCATTTACAAGCTCTAATACATTGACTAATAACAAATGTTTTAACTTTACCTGGTAGTTTCGTTTCGTATCATCCGATGTAAATGTTAAAGGAAATGTAAATAATTTAGATGCAAACAATCTTGGAAGAATGTTGATTAAAGACATAAGCATGTCTTATTGTAGGGACTAACTTTTTGCTGTGAATGATTAGAACGTTTTCATTTATGGTTCGTCTATGGGAAAATAGAACATAGCAAAGTGTAAAGAGTGAAAAACGTAATTATTTATCAAGAAGCTCATTGTAAAGAGAAAAATTTATAATCCAGCTGTATTTTCAGATGGTGACAGATCATTGTCCATTGTTTTCTATTGTTTTCCGTTGAGACTAACAATTTAAAAGTATACTGGGAAAAAGCATTTGTAGGGGCAGAAACAAATTATGACTGGATAAGTTTTGACTCTGTTAAGCTACAATTAGATGAATCCATTTACTAGACTGACGTTCTTTCTTGCTTGTTGCAACTTACTACATGACTCACGATTGATGGTGGGAGATCATATATGTATCAAAAGGGTCTTGTCATTTCTTGTGTAATTTTCAGTGTATTCTACATTCCCGAGTCTTATTCGTGGAAATTAGTTTATTGTCTTCTTTATTAATTACTTCATTGATCTTGACCTTATAAAATTATTTTTCTTCATCGAACTAACTTTATTTTCCTTTCTTTTTCATTAATTTTCCATTAAGGCGTTTATCTTTAATTCATTCCATTATGTTAATAGTCCAATCGTATAGGAAATATATCAATAACTGGATATATATATATATATATATATATATATATATATATATATATATAT